>CM069132.1:108797229-108887229 GCA_035221665.1 Okamejei kenojei | reverse complement strand
GACTCCGCTCGCTATCTTTAAGATAGCGGAGTCAATGGATATGGGGTGATGGCAGGAACGGGCTACTGATTGTGGATGATCAGCCATGATCACATTGAATGCCAATGCTGGCTCGAAGGGTCGAATGGCCTACTCCTGCACCTATTGTCTATTGCTTCTACAACTTGACGTTAGTCCACCAGTGGTAAATTAAATTGATTGGGCATGATTTGGAAAGGCACACCTGTCTATATAAGGTCCCACAGTTGACAGTGCATGTCAGAGCGAAAACCAAGCTAGGAAAACGAAGGAATTGTCCGTAGACCTTCGAGCCAGGATTTTGTCAAGACACAGATCTGGGGAAGGGTATAAAATAATTTCTGCAGCATTGAAGGTCCCGAAGAACACAGTGGCCTCCATCATTCTTAAATGGAAGAACTTTGGAACCACCAGGACTCTTCATAGAGCTGGCCGCCCGGCCAAACTGAGCAATCGGGGGAGAAGGGCCTTGATCAGGGAGGTGACCAAGACCAATGGTCACTGACAGAGCTCCAGAGTTCCTGGAGATGGGAGAGCCTTCCAGAAGGACAATTATATTTGCAGCACTCCACCAATCAGGCCTTTATGGTCAGACGGAAGCCACTCCTCAGTAAAAGGCACATGATAGCCCGCTTGGAGTTTGCCAAAAGGCACCTAAAGGACTCTCAGACCATGAGAAGCAAGATTCTCTGGTCTGATGAAACCAAGATTTAACTCTTTGGCCTGAATGCGAAGCGTCCCGTCTGGAGGAAACCTGGCAAATACCATACCTACGGTAAAGCATGCTGGTGGCAGCATCCTGCTGTGGGGATATTCTTCAGCGGCAAGTCAGGATCGAGGGAAAGGCGAACGGAGCAAAGTCAGGATCGAGGGAAAAATGAACGGAGCAAAGTACAGAGAGATCCTTTGTTGAAAACCTGCTCCAGAGCGTTCTGGACCTCAGACTGGGGCGGAGGTTCACCTTCGAACAGGACAACGACCCTAAGCACACAGCCAAGACAATGCAGGAGTGGCTTTGTGACAAGTCTGTGAATGTCCTTGAGAGGCCCACCCAGAGCCCAGACTTGAACCCGATCGAACATCTCTGGAGGGACCTGAAAATAGCTGTGCATTGACGCTCCCCATCCAACCTGACAGAGCTTGAGAGGATCTGCAGAGAAGAATGTGAGAAATTACCCAAATACAGGTGTGCCAAGCTTGTAGCGTCATGTCCAAAATGACTTGAGGCTGTAATCGCCGCCAAGGTGCTTCAACAAAGTACTGAGTAAAGGGTCTGAATACTTATGTAAATGTGATATTTCAGTTATTTCTTTTTAATTACTTTGCAAAAATTTCTAGACCTGTTTTCGCTTTTTTATTATGGGGTATTGTGTGTAGATTAATGATATTAAAAAAATGTATCCATTTTAGAATAAGGCTATAACATAACAAAATGTGGAAAAAGTGAAGGGGTCTGAATATTTTCAGAATCCACTGTATCTCTATTTACCTAGTCTAAAAATGTCCAATGGCTGAACTTTATGAAGTGATTCCCCAAGATTTGTGTGAACATTACTGAATCCAAGAACTTATTTTATATAGTTTCATATTTATTTACCTGCAAAATGTGACTAAACATTAAAAAATTACAAATTACGTATAATAAAAATTTATCCTATATTGCTTGATTCCGGGGAATTTGGACTAAAAATCGCACTGGAAACTAATATAAGCATGAATGAGTTTTACAGGGAACCCAAAGTGTAGAATCTTAGTCATATAGCATGGAAACAGGCTCTTCGGCCCAACTTGCCCATGTCGATCAACATTCCCCATCTTCACGTCCCAATTGCCCATATCCTTCTCAAATGTATTTTAATGTTGTTGTGATAGTACCTGCCTCAACTACCTCCTCTGGCAGCTCGTTCCATATACCTGCCACCTTTTGTGTCAAAATGTTGTCCCTCAGGATCCAATTAAATCTTTCTCCTCTCACCTTCAAGCTATGTCCTCCAGTTTTTGATACCCCTCCTCTGAATCTACTCCATCACATGGAGAACAAAGCGACTCAATTTACTGATATTAAAAAAGCTTTAAAAAAAACGTTTCTGTTTATTTGTGGATTGTGGGTAGCATTTTTGATTAAAATTGAAACACATATCCATTTAAATGGTCAATGTGTTCTGGGGTACATTTGGCATGTCAGACAATTGCTGAGGAAGTTAAGAGTGACCACTCAGTTTAATGTTTTGTTAGTTCCGATGAAAGGACATTTAAAGTCCTTTAAGGGTGGGGAAGATTCAAACAAGAGGGCATGACATGAGAATTAAGGGACATAAGTTTAGGGGTAACGTGAGGGGGAACTTCTTTACTCAGAGGGTGGTGGCTGTGTGGAATGAGCTTCCAGCAGAAGTGGTGGAGGCAGGATCGATTTTAACATTTAAAAGTAAAATGGATAGGTATATGGACGGGAAGGGAATGGAGGGGCATGGTCTGAGTGCAGGTAGATGGGACTAGGGGAAAACAAATGGTCGGCACAGACTGGAAGGGCCGAGAGGGCCTGTTTCCGTGCTGTAATTGTTATATGGTTATAAGTCACTTTACCTCCTTTGCCTTTACTGCATGATGTGGGTTTGCAGTATTTTCTGTTCGTTTCTGATTTCAAATGTGTAATGTTTTGCATTCAGAACTACATTCCTCCACTGCCACTGATGCAGCTGAAACAAAACGATTAACTTTTAGATAGCAAGATTAAAGAGGCAAAAGTATATAACAGAGGATTATAATTCCCAATCCTCTAAATCGTTATTGTGTTAAAATGAAACTTCTTAGTAAGTAACTGATTAGTAAGTTTGCAGATGACACGAAAGTAGGTGGTATTGTAGATAGCGAAGATGGTTATCAAAAATTACTGCAGGATCTTGATCAGCTGTAAAAATGAGGTTAAGAATGGTTAATGGAGTTTAATGCAGGAAAGGGTGAGGTGCTGCATTTTGAGGTGTCAAATCAGGGCAGGACCTTCATAGTGAATGGTAGGGCTCGGCAGAATATTGTAGAACAGAGAGATCTAGGAGTACAGGTACACAGTTCCCTGAAAGTGGTAGCACAGGTAGAAAGGGTGGTAAAGAAAACCTTTGCTCCATGGCCATCACTGACATTATATTACAGTTGTACAAGATGTTGGTGAGGCTGCATTTAGAGTATTGTGTTCAACTTTGATCACCAATAGGAAGGATGTCCTTAAGCTGGAAATATCGCAGAGAAAATTTACAAGGACGTTGCCAGGACTCGGGGACCTGAGCTGTAGGGAGAGGTCAGGCAAACTAGGACTTTATTCCTTGGATGTTTACTTCCATTACTTTACTGCACCAATTTTGGTGTTTGCGGGGTGCTCTTACAGAGGAGTATAAAATCACGCAGGGAATTGCGGACAGGGTGGAGGCACATATTCTTTCACCCAGGGTATGGGAATCAAGAACCAGAGGGCAGGTTTAATGTAGGGAAGATTTAATAGGGACCCTCGAGGCAACTTTTCCCACTCAGTGGGTATATGGAATGAGAGGAGGGAGTTGAGGTAGGTACAATAAAAAATTTAAAAGATCGTTGCACAGATACTTGAATAGTAAGGAACTGCAGATGCCAGTTTAAATCAAAGACAGACACAAAAACTGGAGTAACTAAGCAGGTCAGGCAGCTTCTCTAGAGAAAAGGAATAGGTGACGTTTCAGATGGAGACTCTTCTTCAGACAGGGTCACAGGTACATGGATACGGAAGCTTTAGAGGGACATGTGCCAAATGGCAGCAAATGGTACTTGCTTAGATGGGACATAATGGTTGGCATAGATGAGTTAGGCTCAAGGGCATGATTCCCTACAGTATGACTCTAGGGCTACTCTATGTTGGTCTGAAAAGTCCTGGTATTCTGAAAAGCGAGGACATTTTAAAGTAGGTAATCCAGTTTGCTATATTATATATATATAAAATAACACACACACACACACACACACACATATATATATATATATTATATATATATATATATATATATATATATATATATATATATCTTAAGAGTCATAATGATAGATACTGACAGGAAGGAAACCCACAACATCATTCAAGCACCCATTTATATCAATCCATTTTTGCCTGACGGATGCCAACGTCATCCGTCCATTCTCTCCACAGATGCTGTCGAAGTTCCTCCAACATGTTTTATTGCTCAAGATTCCAGCATCAGTTGTCTCTTGCGACACTAATCACATTTTATTTCCTCCCCACTTTTTTAAACTAAAAATAATTCTCCAACCTTAGATTATACACTCATCTACATCTTAGGGATATTTACTGTAAACAATTAAACTATCTACCCACACATCTTTAGGACTTGGAAGGAAACTGAAGTACTCCGAGGGAACCAATCTGGTCACAGAGAGAACGCGCGAGCAGTACAAAGACAGTACTGGTAGTCAGGATCTTACTTCAGAGTCATGTGAGTGGAATAAAAGTGAACTTATGCCAATAACGGTAAACAATTTACACATATTACAACAATTCTCTTTTAAGATAACAAATGAAAAAATTAAATATCTTGGAATTTTCGTAACAAAAACATTTGACTCATTATTTAAAGCTAATTTCCCATTATTATCAAACAAATAAATAAGAATATTTTATATTGGAAAACGTTACCTATTTCAATGATAGGCAAAATTAATATAATAAAAATGGTGTTTCTTCCACAATTATTATACCGTTTCCAATCAATCCCGATATATCTCCCTAAAAAATTCTTTAAAAAGGTGGACTCCTTAGTCACTAACTTTATTTGGGATTATGTGCCATAGAATAAATAAAAAACATTTATGTAAATCAAAAATAAACGGAGGTCTAGCTCTACCAAATTTTACGTTTTATTATTGGGCAGTTAACATTAAAAATATGAATTTTTGGTTAGAAGAAATAGATAACCAACCAACTTGGTTAAATATGGAAAAAGAAGATTGTTCTCCTTTTGAAATTAGTTCTATAATATTCGCTAATATTAATCTAGCTAAGAAAACTTATAGTGATAACCCAATAATAGGAAGTGGAATACGTATTTGGAAACAAATAAAGAAAACATTAAAACTAAAATCTATACCACTATCTCTTAGCATTGTAAATAATGTTACGTTTAAACCTTCAATGATGGATAAAGCTTTTTTACAATGGAAAAATAATGGAATTATTAAGATCGGTGATCTCTATAGGGAAAACTTCCTTTCATTTCAAGACGTACAACAAATTTATGGACTACACTCTAAAGATTACTTTAGATATTTACAAATTAGAGATTATGTTAAAGCAAATACGCAAGAACTCAGAAATAGAAAGACAGAAATATTAGATGAATGTTTGAATAAACATCCGAATACAGAAAAAATGAATTCATATATATATAACATCTTATTGGAAGGTGATGCTCCATCAACAGAAATACATAGACAATCTTGGGAAAATGAATTATGCCAAACTATTAGACCCGAAGTATGGGATGATAGTTTACAACATATACATCATTGTTCGCTAAATGCTAAACACTCTATTATACAGTTTAAAATATTACATAGACTATATTATTCAAAATCCAAATTACATAATATGTTCCCAAAAGTATCTCCTATATGTGATAAATGTCAACATTTAGAAGCCAATTTGTCACATTCATTTACAAACTGTATAAAAATTACAAAATTCTGGATTGAAATATTTAGGATAATTTCGAAAGTTGTTAATATAACTTTGATACCTGATTCAAAGCTAATAATACTAGGAATACCGGAAACAGAACAATTAGTAACAACAAATCAAAGAATTTTTATTGATTATGGGTTAATAATTGGGAAAAAATTAATATTAAAATTTTGGAAAGGCCCTACATCCCCTACAATCAAAATGTGGAATACAGAAATGTCGGAGACTCTTCATCTGGAGAGATTGAGGCTTGTCCTAATGGACAGGTTAGATCTCTTCAGAGGGATATGGTCTCCATATATTGAATATTTACAGAGTCATAACGGCTCGGTACGAGGGCTTGATTGAGGCCTGAATATTAGAATGGATGAAGAAATATATATATAATAAATCATGCTTATATCTCCAATGACGGATTAATGATTAATACTCCATTCGCTTTCATATTTTCTTCATTATTTATCTCTATCTTTTCCCACTTTATAAAAAATAATTTAAAAATGGTATAGAAGCATACAGTCCTAAATTTTAATATTAGTAATAATATCAATATTATTAATATTATGAATGTATATAATGATGTATTTTCGTTTATGTAAAACATTGTAATTTTCATAAATATGTTTCTATAATAAAAATATTTAACAAAGGAAGGAAACCCACGACATCATTCAAGCACCCATTTATATTAATCCATTTTTGCCTGACGGATGCCAACGTCATCCGTCCATTCTCTCCACAGATGCTGTCGAAGTTCCTCCAACATGTTTTATTGCTCAAGATTCCCGCATCAGTTGTCTCTTGCGACACTAATCACATTTTATTTCCCCCCCACTTTTTTACAATAAAAATAATTCTCCAACCTCAGATTATACACTCATCTACATCTTAGGGATATTTACTGTAAACAATTAAACTATCTACCCACACATCTTTAGGACTTGGAAGGAAACTGAAGTACTCCGAGGGACCCAATCTGGTCACAGAGAGAGCGCGCGAGCAGTACAAAGACAGTACTGGTAGTCAGGATTTTACTTCGGAGTCACATGAGTGACTACGTGAAGAAGCCCCGCCTGGCGCATGCTCGGCATTACGTCGACACATGCGAAGCTCCGATACGTTGGAGAGCACAGCTCCCACCAGCGTAAGTTTAACCCGCAGGTAAGTCGCTGTTGAACTTTCTTGCTAGTGGGTTTAAACTCTGTAAGTCTGCAGAGCCAGCTAGAGTGCTGATGTATTTTGAAATATTTTTTTAAAAAACTCTGTAACTTTGGCTCGAAATACGGAGCCATATAGAGTGAATGTATTTTTAAACTGCGGTAATTGAATAGAACGCGCTGGAACAGCAGTTTCCGATTTAGATCGGATTGGGAGATAAGGGCTGCTTTAAAAGCCGGCTCCCGCTATTTAGATCAGGTTTGGAGATACCGGCTGTGCTAAATGCCGGCTCCAAATACCCAGTAATTGTTAAATAAAGTCTGCTCTGAGTATATGTTACCAGATGCAGTTTTCTTTATGGAAATGTATATAACCCTGTGTGATACTGAGGTTAATTCAAATATTCTGCAAGCAGAATGTGCCTGTTAGAATTACAATTTTAAACATATATGGTTTATGCATAAATACAAAACAGTAAAGAAGTAACTCTCCTCCAAGGGAGGACAAGAATGTGGGGGAGGCTGGAAATAGAGAAAATGCTCCACACTTGACTTAGTCAAGGGTTCTTGACCCAAGAATGTCTTCCTGTTACACAGGCTCCAAAGGAGTTTCCATACGCTGAGTATGGTGCCGATGAAAATGGGATTCTGATTCTCCAATACCTTGGTTAGGTCTGGATGAGATCCCTAGAGCAAGATAAAATGCTCCAAATTCTAATCAGTCAAGGGTTCTAAAGACCCATAAGATTCTAAGGTAGGCTCCGAAGGAGTTTCCATACACTGAGTATGGTGCCTATAAAGAATGAGAATCTCATTCACTAGTGCCTTACATAGGTCTGGATGAAGTCTCCTAGAGCAAAGACTCGGGAGTATCAGGGCAGGATGAAACTGACCCTGAAGCTGGTGTCCCTACTTATGTGTATACACCAGAGGACAATAGAAACGCTCCGGGTGTTCCCGATGTAGCACCAAGCTTTGCTATATCGGTATGGACTGGTGAGGCTATGGTTGAACCTGGCGGTCAACATTATTTGGTTTCTCACCTACTCCAAGAAACTGTTATGACTGAAACAGTAAAAAATATATAAAACACCCGTCTATTGTGCCTCGCTCAGGGTTCCAACAGTAACTCAGTAATGAGGCAACCATGAGTGTAACGATGCGAGGACAGGAAATGTGTTCCTGCATGTCCTCTAACTGATATTCAGTTGGCATCACTGCATTTGGGGAAGACATACATGGGTCGATAATGTCCAATACTTTTAAGACATGCTTGCATTACTCTGCAATGCATATTCGAACCCAACTGTATGATGAAAATTGCCATTTGGCTAATATTATACCCAAAAAATGCAGGATTATGTGGGCAAGCTATAACCAGATTTATGATTGATGAAAAACTGCCCAAACAATTAAGGATATTTGCCTTATAAAACTTCTCATCCCTGCTTTGAGAAAACAAACAGGTTGAATACGAACCCCTATATAAAGAGGAGATCTTCTGGTTCATTTATGGAAGTACAGAAACGTCATTCCATCACACAAGGAATTTCTGGGAAACAACCTCTGGTCGGTTGAAAGATTACAATTGTTTTGTAATTCTGCATTAAATCTGATCGGCTTGGTGTTTGAATGTACCAGGAACTCGTCAGGTAGAGATAATATATCCCAGACACAAGTATGGGGGTTGCAGAGTCATTCTGGGACTCACAAACTTAAATTTATAGTTCAGTATAGGCAATTTAAAAAAAAGTACTTATTATTACTTTAATATTATCAGGTACTTAAATTAATTGGATGGGTCAGCTGAAGGAATTGCCTAATGGGTTAAATTCAGCCCTCAGATTGCTCACACAATTATTGAAACCAGCACTGGTGTTAATGAGGGCTCAGAATCACATTGTAATGACTTATCTAGAGGATATGTGAATTGTAAATGGGAGACAGCTGAAGAACTGGGTTCAGCAACCAAAAGCCTATTGAAAGGCTAAGGTTCTGTACATCAAAACAACATGTAAGTTACAGGCATCCCAAACAATTGATTATTTGGGGTTTGTCATTAATACAGTTGATATGTCAGTAACTTTACCAACAATTAAGGTTGGGGATGTTACAAATGCCTGTACTTGTCTTGGTAAAAAATAATAAATTAAAAAAAAAAAAAAAAAAACACATTATCCCACCATCCAAGAAGTGGCTACGGTTACTGGTAAAGTGATAGTGGTAAAGTAAAGTGATCAAAGTCTGCAAAGACCAGAGAATAAGCGTAAAAAGCGTGCAGGTCATTGATTAGGTCCATGCAGTTACCAACTAAAAAGGTTGAGCTGAATTGCAATGATAGATTCTCAATGTTGCACAAGTTACTAGAAGTAAACATTCAGTAGTCTTCAGTGGTATTACAGACTGATGGGAGTGCTCTCGGATGGGGAGCCAAGGACAGCGACACCAGTTGTGGTGGTCGATGGACTGTCCAAGACGATTTAATTCTCCAAACACATGGTATGAATTATTTGGAGTTATTGGGAGAAGACAATACCACAGCTGAAGGAGAAGACAATATTGTGGTAAGACAACAGATCACGAAAGTTCAATGACAATACAGAATGAATGTTAAAATTCAAAAAGTTCAAAAAAGATTGTCAGACAGTATGAGTACCAAATGTTGATCTGTTGTGTCTGGATTAAATCTCCGGTGGTCTAAATGTGTCTCATGGGAGCCAGACCCAGGATCATTAGCGGTGGATGCATTCTCGCTACATTGGGGAAGTATAGTCTTTTATGTTTTCGCCATTTTGTCTGATTAGGCAATGTGTCACCAAAATAGAGCAAGTCTCCGCCACAGGCGTTTGGTGGTTCCAAACTGGTATTGCTTCTCGGCCTTTTGGCTAAGATCAAGTGTAGTATCTGTTTTTATCAGTTCAATATCTGATACATCCCTTATCTAGGGACCATTACTACACAGCCATTGTTCCCATTGGTGCTCAGAATGATGATTCAGATATTCATGACAAATCGCAGGTGCAGTAATTGTTGGTACATCCAGTGACAGCAGAGGTCATCCATTACATGACCATATTAATTGCTAATTTGCAGGTTCTGATGGAATGTCGGATAGGACCATGGATGTCATAACTGCAGCTTGGAGATATAGCACTAAGAAACAATATATGTTTCATATAAGGAATGGGAAATCTTTTGTATACAGTCAGATATATTTTATCATACTGCAAACATATCGGATGTATTGGAGTTCCTTACTATATTGCACCTGAGTTATAGTACCATTAATGGAGCTCGGAGTGCTTTGTCCTCCTATTTAGGACAATTTTCAGAATAACAATTTGTCGGGTCTCATCCGTTAATATCCCGATTTATGAGAGGAATTTTAATAAAATCCTACCAAACCCAGATGTACAGAAATTTGGGATGTCAGTATAGTTCTCACATTGTTTCGGCAATGGACTCCAATTACTTCACTGTCTTTTCAGAAGTTAATATTTTAAATGGTTATGCTGATGACATTAATATCAGCACAATGAGTACAAACATTACAAATGTTACGGTTACATTGTATGCAGTTGTCTGTAGATAAAATGACGTTTTATGTCAATGATCTAAGCAAGCAAAGCAAGCCAAGAAAGGCTGGAACCAATGTAATCTTTAAAACATACTCTGTCAACTAAACATTGTGTGTGGTTAAGCATCTGATTTAATATATATTGAATTAAGAGTCTCCGAGATTGTGAGACACCAATGTTCATTACCCACAAGAAACATATAAAAAAGTGACAGTACAAACTATTTCTAGATGGATAAACAGGTTCTGGATTAACTGGAGTAGACAATGATGTGTTTAAATCTCACTCCACAAGGGTGGTATCAATGTCCGCGGCAAAGGTGCAGGACATGCCGCTAGACCAAATTCTGGAGACCGCAGGATGGTTTAAAGAGGAACTTTTCTAGATGTTATGATAAACCTGTTGTCACAGTGCCAGGGTTACACATGCCTGTGTTGGGTTCTGATCAAATTGTTTGCTTTGTTGCATATCATTTGTTGTAATTTCCCCAGGGATAGAGGGGTTATTACTTTTCTTTTTATTATTATTATTATTATTAAAATATTAAAATATTTATTGCATAATTTCAAGCAATATATATTGTTTACTCACTACTGTGTAAACTCAGCAGTGTGTCGTATGGAATGATCTACGGCATGAAAATCACAGAGCTTCAAAATCTTCACGTAGTCACTCACGCGACTCCGAAGTAAAATAGTAAGATTAAACGAGAACTTACCAGTTTGAAGTTTGATCGTTATTTTATGAGGAGTTACGATGAGAGTTTACGTGCCCTCCACTCCCAACCCTCATAATATAAATGATCATATAACCATATACTTCTAGTCTATGTAAGCCATACTATCTTACTCCGGCTATTGGTTCTGTTTTTCACGCCGCTGCTTTAAAGTATGCCGAGCCTGCGCCAGGCGGGGCTTCTTCACGTAATCCCTCATCAAATGGATAGGTATATGGACAGGAAGGGAATGGAGGGGTATGGTCTGAGTGCAGGTAGATGGGACTAGGGGAAAACAAACGATCGGCACAGACTGGAAGGGTCGAGAGGGCCTGTTTCCGTGCTGTAATTGTTATATGGTTAAATACAAATTATTGATCAAGAATCCGTGATATCTCAAAAAGTCTAAAATGGCAGCACACAAAATGTACCTAAACCAAAACAAACTGGCAGATGTAATATGAATGAGGAAGCCAAACATGAACTGAATTTATTCTTAGTGTGTACTGGTAGCAGCAACTACTTTTTGGCTCGCTTTTTGCTCCAAGATGTACTTTTATTTTCTGCAGCTGCGGTTATTTTATGCAGGTCTGCGAAATGTTTATTGGTCCAACGATATTGAAGAACAAATTAATTCTGCATCCTATTTTTTGCGATATCATTAACATTTCACGATTCTTTAAATAGCACAAAGGCATATTCTACAAAGCTGAACACTGCCTGAATGGGAACTTGTGTGTTTTTCAATGGGTGCAAGAAGGAAATCACTGGGAGATTATGCAACCTCCGCAAAAGCTGTTTCGGAGAAACTTGAATGGTATTCTAAGTAGTCCATCACAACCACATATTTTCCAAGACAAATTTCTAGCAAGTATTCATGAAATTCATTTTTTTCTTCTATTCTCTCCACCACCCGCCAAAAAAAGTTTAGATCATTCTGCATGCATCATGCTCCCGAAGTCAAAGGCATTAGTTAATGACAAAAAACAAATCCAGGAAAGTGACAGAACTTATAAAATGCGTGGCATGAATCTTGCTGTGATACATTTTGATACATCATAAGAACAAAGAAGTTGGTCTGCACTAGATAATGCTTTCTTTTAAATTTGTTAAGCCCATGAATTCTCAACGAAACTGCACCTCTTATGATCCAGGAAGATAACATGCAAGTAATATTCCTTGAAGGCTAATGTAGACACCACAATGTTTTATGGAATGTGTGCTTTCCAATTTTCTGACAGATCAATTAAAACTTTCATAAAGGCAAAGACAAATACAAATGAATAAGCTGATTTATTTACAGAAACCCCCCCAAATTATTTTGGACTAACAGCCTTGATTTTGTAAACAAATATTGCCACATGGTCAAGCTGGTCAGTTAATTTGCTCGGACCAGAAAATTGTAAAAGTAATTTATGTGGTTGAAATAAGATAACTTTCTCATTAGATCCGATTTGAGACAGATTCTGTGTCCCGGGATCTGTTGACTTATAGCATTTGGTTTCCTAGCTACTCAGAAAGATAGCATCTCAATTTCTGATTATAATGAAGCTCTCTAACCTGTTGCCGGGGGGCTGTCACTAAATTTTCATGAAAAGCCTCTCAGATTTAAGGTTCTTTATCATGGCCACAGGATTAAGGTCGAAACAGAGTACCCAGCTGCGAGCTAACCCCCCCCCCCCCCCCCCCCCCCCCCCCCCCCCCCCCCCCCACAAGTCCTCAGAGATCTTCAGCTACAAGGCTTAAAAAAAAAATCCTTTCTACTCAACCATAACATCAAATTCAGCTAATTCCCCCCCCCCCCCCCCTCATATTTTTAAGGCCTTGCCAGTGTCCACCATGTCCTAAAAATAGCACCCACTGTTTGGTGCTATTATGAAGTGGAATGACTCAAGTAATGTTACAATTGTACAAGGCATTGGTAAGACCAATTCTGGAGTATGGTGTACAATTTTGGTCGCCTAATTATAGGAAGGATGTCAACAAAATAGAGAGAGTACAGAGGAGATTTACTAGAATGTTGCCAGGGTTCCAGCAACTATGTTACAGAGAAAGGTTGAACAAGTTAGGTCTTTATTCTTTGGAGCGCAGAAGGTTAAGGGGGGACTTGATTGAGGTCTTTAAAATGATGAAAGGGATAGACAGAGTTGACGTGGATACGTTTTTTTCCCATTGAGGGTAAGGAAGATTCAAACAAGAGGCATAACATGAGAATTAAGGGACAGAAGTTTAGGGTAACGTGAGGGGGAACTTCTTTACTCAGAGGGTGGTGGCTGTGTGGAATGAGCTTCCAGCAGAAGTGGTGGAGGCAGGATCGATTTTAACATTTAAAAGTAAAGTGGATAGGTATATGGACGTGAAGGGAATGGAGGGGTATGATCTGAGTGCAGGTAGATGGGACTAGGGGAAAACAAATGGTCGGCACGGACTGGAAGGGCCGAGAGGGCCTGTTTCCGTGCTGTAATTGTTATATGGTTATATGGTTATAAGTAACAACTCAGGAACCAGCAAGCTTGGAACTAATTATTGCTCTTAAAGATCGTAAAAAAATTCTTGTGATCTTAACTTAAAATTATAATAGCATTTTGATAAATTTCAAGGTCCACTTCAATAAAATATTAGCAAAACATCTGCAAGAATGCTACAGCATTGAAAGAGGCCATTTGGCCCACCAAGTGGTTCCAACCTTTTAACTAGCCATTTATACTAATCCTACATCTATATAATTAAAAGTCTCACTTGACCACTTCCTGTCTGCACAGTATATTGATTTTAGAAAAAACGCTACCCTATATCGCTGTGATTTTTTGCCATCTTACTCAGTCCTCCTCTGCTGAGCCAGTCCTGAGGATTTTTCCCACTGATGAAAAGTAAAAAAGTTATGAGTGTTTAAAAAAACCTTGAGATCAGCTGATTGGTCCTCTCGCCTGTCAACCACCGTGATGAAGGTAATGCCCCTTCCGGCGGGGGGACAGGACTATAAAACCCCAGATGCCTGGACGTGAGTTAGTCACTCTGCAAGATCGCGAGGGAGAGGCAATGACTGTCATTCTAAGCTGTGAATCAACTGAACTGTGTCTGCAATGTAACCATATAACCATATAACAGTACGGAAACAGGCGCTCTCGGCCCTTCCAGTCCGTGCCGACCATTTGTTTTCCCCTAGTCCCATCTACCTGCACTCAGACCATACCCCTCCCATTCCCTTCACGTCCATATACCATATCCACTTTACTCTTAAATGTTAAAATCGATCCTGCCTCCACCACTTCTGCAGGAAGCATTCCACACAGCCACCACCCTCTGAGTAAAGAAGTTCCCCCTCACGTTACCCCGAAACCTCTGTCCCTTAATTCTCATGTCATGCCCTCTTGTTTGAATCTTCCCTACCCTCAATGGGAAAAAACGTATCCACGTCAACTCTGTCTA
Source organism: Okamejei kenojei (assembly GCA_035221665.1). Taxonomy (NCBI): domain Eukaryota; kingdom Metazoa; phylum Chordata; class Chondrichthyes; order Rajiformes; family Rajidae; genus Okamejei; species Okamejei kenojei. The sequence continues at coordinate 108,872,616 of CM069132.1, read as the reverse complement.
TCCCTTTCATCATTTTAAAGACCTCAATCAAGTCCCCCCTTACCATATAACCATATAACATAATAACAATTACAGCACGGAGACAGGCCCTCTCGGCCCTTCCAGTCCGTGCCGACCATTTGTTTTCCCCTAGTCCCATCTACCTGCACTCAGACCATACCCCTCCATTCCCTTCACGTCCATATACCTATCCACTTTACTTTTAAATGTTAAAATCGATCCTGCCTCCACCACCTCTGCTGGAAGCTCATTCCACACAGCCACCACCCTCTGAGTAAAGAAGTTCCCCCTCACGTTACCCCTAAACCTCTGTCCCTTAATTCTCATGTCATGGCCCTCTTGTTTGAATCTTCCCTACCCTCAATGGAAAAGCTTATCCACGTCAACTCTGTACCTCTTACCTTCTGCGCTCCAAAGAATAAAGACCTAACTTGTTCAACCTTTCCTCTGTAACATAGTTGCTGGAACCCTGGCAACATTCTAGTAAAATCTCCTCGGTACTCTATCTCTATTTTGTTGACATCCTTCCTATAACTAGGTGACCAAAATTGTACACCAATACTCCAGAATTGGTCTTACCAATGCCTTGTACAATTTTTAACATTACTTCCCTACTCCTATATTCAATGCTCTGATTTATAAAGGCCAGCACACCAAAGGCTTTCTTTACCACCCTATCTACATGCGATTCCACCTTCAGGGAACTATGCAGTTATTCCTAGATCCCTCTGTTCCACAGCATTCCCTCAATTCCCTACCATTTACCATGTACGTCCTATTTTGATTTGTCCTGCCAAGATGATGCACTTCACACTTATCAGCATTAAACTCCATCTGCCATCTTTCAGCCCACTTTTCCAAATGGCCCAAATCTCTCTGTAGACTTTGAAAATCTACTTCATTATCCACAACACCACCTATCTTAGTATCATCTGCATACTTACTTATCCAATTTTCCACCCCATCATGCAGATCATTGATGTACATGACAATGTAGTTGCAATAAATTATTTGTTAGCCCTTAATGACAATGCCATGAGTTGTTTGGCCTGCTGCCGTGCCTGTGCTTGAAAGTGCTTTATTAGGCACAACTGTGTTTGGAATGAATAAATGCTTTATTAGGTCCGACTGTGTTTGGATGGAATAAAAGCTTTATTAGGTCCGACTGTGTTTGGAAGGAATAAATGCTTTATTAGGTCCGACTATGTTTGGAAGGAATAAATGCTTTATTAGGTCCGGCTGTGTTTGGAAGAAATAAATGCTTTATTAGGTCCGGCTGTGTTTGGAAGGAATAAATGCTTTATTAGGTCCGACTGCGTTTAGTCCAAACGTCCCGCTCATTTCGTGACGTCCGCTTAGTGGACAGGTCACGCTGATTGTGTCATTTCCGGTGAGTGCAGAGGTCGCACTGATTGCGTAATTTCCGGTATGTGCAGAGGTCACGCTGATTACGGAAGTGCCGCTGACTGTGGAAGCCCCAAAGTGGAGAGGCCGCACTCAGCTTTGTGAGTGGATTCAAGAAAGTTTACTGTCATATATATGGTGTGTGAGTCAGTGTGAGAGTGTGTGAGTGTGAATGTGTGAGTGTAGGTATGTGTGTGTCTGTGTGTGAGTCTGTGTGTGTCTGTGCGTGTGAGTATGTGAGGTGGAGGGCGGGTGTATGTGTGTCTGTATGTGTGTATTGGAATTGGTGGAGAGGTGGAATATTGTGTTGGGGGACCAGCCCTCCCGTGTGAAGCTGGGACCCAAAGGGTCCCACTTAGTTTAGTTAATCATTTATTTTCATCAACCCTGTAATTGTAGTAATCACCCCATCCTTTTCAATTGCAAGCATTCTCCAAATTGAGAATGACATTCTTTCACACAGAGAGTGGTGAGTCTCTGGAACTCTCTGCCACAGAGGGTAGTTGAGGCCAGTTTTCATTGGCTATATTTAAGAGTGAGTTGGATGTGGCCCTTGTGGCTAAGGGGATTCAGAGGGTATGGAGAGAAGGCAGGTACGGGATTACTGAGTTGGATGATCAGCCATGAATCATATTGAATGGCGGTGCAGGCTCGAAGGGCTGAATGGCCTACTCCTGCACCTAATTTCTATGTTCTATGTTCTATGTAAATGCAACATTTTTGGATGTGGGAAGAAACTGGAGCACCCAGGGATATGGAAAACGTGCAAACTCAACACACACTCCGAGCTCAGGATTGAACACTGGTCATTCACACCACAAAGGGTAATTGACTTCAAGATTTGGCATTTGTGCCCTAATACACACTTTCCTGGCAGCTTCCTGCCATATGCACCTCCATTCTCAAATGTCTTCCATCAGATTAAAAAAGAAATCTGATTAAAGTAAACCGTCTCTTTCTGCAAGATTTCCTCTAGAATGGTTGGCCACTTTGATGTAATGACTGGGATTGCAGTCTGGGTCAGTCTATTGAGATTTGTTTTGTGAAGAAGTGTGAAGCGCTTTACCTGTGACCGTAGCACAGAAAAACACAACCTTTCAGATTGAGCCTTAAACATGCTGAAAACCTGTTTTATTTTGTTGGAGAACAAGGTCAGTTGTGATTCAGATGAACATAGAAATATAGAAAATAGGTGCAGGAGGAGGCCATTCGGCCCTTCGAGCCAGCACCGCCACTCATTGTGTTCATGGCTGATCGTCCCCTATCAATAACCCGTGCCTGCCTTCTCCCCATATCCCTTGACTCCATTAGCCCCTAGAGCTCTATCTAACTCTCTCTTAAATCCATCCAGTGACTTGCCCCCCACTGACCTCTGTGGCAGGGAATTCATTAAATTCACAACTCTCTGAGTGAAAACGTTTTTTCTCACCTCAGTCTTAAATGACCTCCCCTTTATTCTAAGACTGTGGCCCCTGGTTCTGGACTCGCCCAACATTGGGAACATTTTTCCTGCATCTAGCATGTCCAGTCCTTTTATAATTTTATATGTTTCTATAAGATCCCCCCTCATCCTTCTAAACTCCAGTGAATACAAGCCTAGTCTTTTCAATCTTTCCTCATATGACAGTCCCGCCATCCCAGGGATCAATCTCGTGAACCTACGCTGCACAGCCTCAATCACAAGGATGTCCTTCCTCAAATTAGGAGACCAAAACTGTACACAATACTCCAGATGTGGTCTCACCAGGGCCCTGTACAACTGCAGAAGAACCTCTTTACTCCTATACTGAAATCCTCTTGTTATGAGGGCCAACATTTCTATTAGCTTTCTTCACTGCCTGCTGTACCTGTAAGCCAACTTTCAGTGACTGGTGTACAAGGGACACCCAGGTCTCGCTGCACTTCCCCCTTAACCCCTAACCTAACCCCATTGAGAATAATAATCTGCCCCTTGTTTTTGCCGCCAAAGTGGATAACCTCATATTTATCTATATTATACTGCACCTGCCACGTATCTGCCCACGCACTCAACTGTCCAGGTCACCCTGCAACCTCCTAACACCCTCTTTCTCAGTTCACACTGCCACCCAACTTTGTGTCATCCGCTTTGTGAGTGGATTCAAGAAAGTTTACTGTCATATATATGGTGTGTGAGCCAGTGTGAGAGTGTGTGAGTGTGAATGTGTGAGTGTAGGTATGTGTGTGTCTGTGTGTGAGTCTGTGTGTGTCTGTGCGTGTGAGTATGTGAGGTGGAGGGCGGGTGTATGTGTGTCTGTATGTGTGTATTGGAATTGGTGGAGAGGTGGAATATTGTGTTGGGGGACCAGCCCTCCCGTGTGAAGCTGGGACCCAAAGGGTCCCACTTAGTTTAGTTAATCATTTATTTTCATCAACCCTGTAATTGTAGTAATCACCCCATCCTTTTCAATTGCAAGCATTCTCCAAATGCAACATTTTTGGGATGTGGGAAGAAACTGGAGCACCCAGGGATATGGAAAACGTGCAAACTCAACACACACTCCGAGCTCAGGATTGAACACTGGTCATTCACACCACAAAGGGTAATTGACTTCAAGATTTGGCATTTGTGCCCTAATACACACTTCCCTGGCAGCTTCCTGCCATATGCACCTCCATTCTCAAATCTTCCATCAGATTAAAAAAGAAATATGATTAAAGTAAACCGTCTCTTTCTGCAAGATTTCCTCTAGAATGGTTGGCCACTTTGATGTAATGACTGGGATTGCAGTCTGGGTCAGTCTATTGAGATTTGTTTTGTGGAGAAGTGTGAAGCGCTTTACCTGTGACCGTAGCACAGAAAAACACAACCTTTCAGATTGAGCCTTAAACATGCTGAAAACCCTGTTTTATTTTGTTGGAGAACAAGGTCAGTTGTGATTCAGATGAACATAGAAACATAGAAAATAGGTGCAGGAGGAGGCCATTCGGCCCTTCGAGCCAGCACCGCCACTCATTGTGATCATGGCTGATCGTCCCCTATCAATAACCTGTGCCTGCCTTCTCTCCCCATATCCCTTGACTCATTAGCCCCTAGAGCTCTATCTAACTCTCTCTTAAATCCATCCAGTGACTTGCCCCCCACTGCCCTCTGTGGCAGGGAATTCATTAAATTCACAACTCTCTGAGTGAAAAAGTTTTTTCTCACCTCAGTCTTAAATGACCTCCCCTTTATTCTAAGACTGTGGCCCCTGGTTCTGGACTCGCCCCAACATTGGGAACATTTTTCCTGCATCTAGCATGTCCAGTCCTTTTATAATTTTATATGTTTCTATAAGATCCACCCCTCATCCTTCTAAAAACTCCAGTGAATACAAGCCTAGTCTTTTCAATCTTTCCTCATATGACAGTCCCGCCATCCCAGGGATCAATCTCGTGAACCTACGCTGCACTGCCTCAATCACAAGGATGTCCTTCCTCAAATTAGGAGACCAAAACTGTACACAATACTCCAGATGTGGTCTCACCAGGGCCCTGTACAACTGCAGAAGAACCTCTTTACTCCTATACTGAAATCCTCTTGTTATGAAGGCCAACATTCTATTAGCTTTCTTCACTGCCTGCTGTACCTGTAAGCCAACTTTCAGTGACCGGTGTACAAGGACACCCAGGTCTCGCTGCACTTCCCCCTTACCTAACCTAACCCCCATTGAGATAATAATCTGCAACCTCCTAACATCCTCTTCACAGTTCACACTGCCACCCAGCTTTGTGTCATCCGCTAACTAGCTAGTGTTGCTCCTAATTCCTTCTTCCAAATCATTAATATATATGGTAAACAGTTGCGGCCCCAACACCGAGCCTTGCGGCACTCCACTCGCCACTGCCTCCCATATCCTTCTAAAACCATCCCCTGCATGTACTTGTCCAAATGTTTTCTGAACATTGTGATGTACATGCCTCACCTACTTCCTCTGGCAGCTTGTTCCATATAGCTACCATAAGGTATATTGTGTATAGAAGTTGTCCCTCAGGTTCCTATTAAATCTTTCCCATCACCTAAAGGCTTTGTCCTCTGTTTCTGGATTCCCTTACTCTGGGGAAAAAAAACCTCTGCATTTCCCTATCTATTCTGTTGGTTCCTGATTTTTTTTGTGCCAAATATCCATCCTTCTTAACAACTGCATTAATTTGCATAGAAAAGAGCAAACATTGCATTCAAGCACATTTTCTCTGTGTACCACCGATTTCAAAACACAATGCATGGACTGAGCTTTCTTAACTTATGGCCACTCATATATGCCTTGGTTCCTGAAATTTCAGATAGCCTATTCTGCTTTCCAGTTTGATTGGTTTGCGCTTTAGAAAATTAATGGCATTCATGATCATATCCACTTATGTAATTACTTTTAATCAAAACTTTACCATAGAAAACCAATACTGGTACGGCCAAATTCTGAAATATGTTTTGGACGTCAAGGAATTTTATCTAATCACATTGTCCTGTACACATCTAATCCAGGAGCATTCAATTAAACATTAGCTTCTGGCAAATGGTTCTAGTGTATACAAAACTCAATTAATTGTCAGCACCATGTACCATAAGTACTCTGATTTGCTATGATGATAGTTAACACATTTTTCTGCTGTAAAGAAAAATACTATTTCCTTTTTAATGGCTGATGTACACGTTACAAAAAATCTGGGACAACGTTCTTCTTCATTTCAGATCAAACCTTCACATGCAATTGGAAGCGGAAACAATACAAGTAAAAATATATATCACCTGAGCTAATCGTATTTAGAAGGATCATTTATTTTCTATGAATCAACTAATATGACTTTCTTTTATGAATAATTTCAAGCAGGAATGACATTAAAGCTGTAGCAAAATGAAAATGGGCATGCTCAGCCACTGGAAGAAAGTTAACTTGCGTGATCTTCACGATTCCAAAAGCTTTAGCAAAACACTGACCTTAACGAGGCCAACAACTTGCAGCAACTGTTACCACACACAGAACAAGAAGAAAATTAGAACATGAATGTATTGGGCTTTAGATAGTAAATGTCATATTCAAGAAATTGCAAATTAAATTGGATCACTAGTATAATTCCCCTGGGATTATTAACAATATCTTTGATACAGTCTCTGGAGACACAATCCTTCAATTTGTTGACGATATGAAGAACCATGAAGGAATTAGGTCAGTGGACAATTAAACCATAGATTCATTTACACACAAGCAAAAAAAATGGTTCATTTGTGTTAAATGTTCTTTAATCTCGAGCAGGATACATTTGGTGAAGGCATTTAAAAAAATATTTGGTGATAGTTCAATCAAAAGGGTTTTTAAATCTTGGTTTTGGAGGAAAGCGGGCTGTGGAAGTAGGTGACAATCAGAGCACATACAGTACTGATAATCCATGACAAAAAGTTGGATGGCCATAGAAAACGCAGATTTGATGGTGCAATTTAATGCAATCACAAGAAAAAATAAATTCGAGTAGCTCAGAACAGATGCATCCAGAAATATTGTTCTGTTTTATATTGCTTATGAGCCTTTGTATTTTTACATCCTAGGTAATTGCATAAATAAAGGTGCATTATAAATACAGTGGCAGCATCACATCATCAACACAAAGATACATACTGGTTGGCCCATGGATCATGTAGGGCTACAGTGCCCTCCATAATGTTTGGGACAAAGACCCATCATTTATTTATTTGCCTCTGTACTCCACAATTTGAGATTTGTAATAGAAAAATTCACGTGGTTAAAGTGCCAGATTTTAATAAAGGCAATTTTTATTGGTTTCACCATATAGAAATTACAGCTGTGTTTATACATAGCCCCCCCCCCATTTCAGGGCACATAATGTTTGGGGCGCAGCAATGTCATGTAAATGAAAGTAGTCATGTTTAGTATTTTTGTTGCATATCCTTTGCGTGCAATGACTGCTTGAAGTATGTGATTCATGGACATCACCAGTACTGGGTGTCTTCTCTGATGATACTCTGCCACCTTTAGCTTATGTCTGTTTTGGGGGCTAGTCCGCTTCAGTTTTCTCTTCACCATATAAAAGACATGCTCAATTGGGTTCAGATCGGGTGATTGATTGACTTAGACCACTCAAGAAATTACAATTTTTTTAGCTTTAGAAGTATGTTTGGGATCGTTGTCTTGCTGTTGAATGAACCGCCAACCAATGGATTTTGAGGCATTTGTTTGAACGAGCAGATACGATGTGTCTATACACTTCAGAATTCATTTTGCTAATACCATCAGCAGTTGTATTATCAATGAAGATAAGTAAGCCAGTTCCTTCAGCAGCCATACATGCCCAGGCCATAACATTCCCAACACCATGTTTCACAGATGAGGTGGCATGCTTTGGATCTTGGGCAGTTCCTTCTCTCCTCCATACTTTGCTCTTGCCATCACTCTGATATAAGATAATCTTCATCTCATCTGTCCACAAGACCTTTTTCCAGAACTGTGGGTGCACTTATGTACTTCTTGGCAAACTGTAACCTGGCCATTCTATTTTTGCAGCTAACCAGTGGTTAGCATCTTGCAGTGTAGCCTCTGTATTGATGTTCATAAAGTCTTCTGTGGACAGTGGTCAATTGACAAATCCACACCTGACTCCTGAAGAGTGTTTCTGATCTGTCGGACAGATGTTTGGGGATTTTTCTTTATTATAGAGAGAATTCTTGTCATCAGCTGTGGAGGTCTTCCTTGGTCTCCCAGTCCCTTTGCGATTAGTAAGCTCATCAGTGCTCTTTCTTCTTAATGATGTTCCAAACAGTTGATTTTGGTAAGCCCAAGGTTTGGCTGACATCTCTAACAGTTTTATTTTTCTTTCTCAGTCTCATAATGGCTTCTTTGACTTTCATTGGCACAATTTGGTCCTCATGTTGATAAACAGCAATAAAAGTTTCCAAAGTGATGGAAAGGCTGGAGGAAAGACTAGATGAGAGCTCTCTTATACCTGCATTAAGTAGGCAATTAAACACACCTAAGCAATTACAAACGCCTGTGAAGCCATGCGTCCCAAACATTATGGTGCCCTGAAATGGGGGGACTATGTGTAAACACAGCTGTAATTCCTTCATGATGAAACCAACATGTATAAAAAGGCCTTTATTAAAATCTGACAATGTGCACATTAACCACATGTTATTTTTTCTATTATAAATCTCAAATTGTGTAGTACAGAGGCAAATAAATTAATGATGTGTCTTTGTCCCAAACATTATGGAGGGCACTATGTGTATGTGCGGCTGAAACCTCACTGCCTGCAAATTGTATATTGGAGCAAACTTTGAGTATTAAATAGCAACAAAGTATGCTGCATTCTTAATCCCAAATCTGGTGGGTTTACTCACAAGGGAATCTTGTAATTTGGAGTTAATTTGCCGTTTATTGTAAACCATGAATCAGATTTGAAGAATTGAAAGCTGAAACTTACTGAGTCTCATTAATACAGAGGAAGAACTTTTATGTTGGCCACTTTTCCAATTTGATCAAAGTTTGAAACCTAATTGTCTTTGTTTTGTTTAATTATCTTTCAATCTTTAATCGGCAAATTAAATAACCCTGGTTTAGTCTGATGCCCACACCTGTTGCAACCATAGGAAAAATAAATTGATCTTGTTTTCCGATTATTCAAATGATTTGTGATTCGCTCATTGATGAAATTTGTCAAAATAAATAAATGTCATGAAAATCACTGTCATTTATATTGTGTCGTTTATAGTGTACTAATTCAGAAGTTTAGCCCTTTCTAAAATTAAACATGCAATGTTTTTAAAGTTCAATACATATTCCTAAGTACATTCACCAAAATTGTAAAAAGATTAAAAGAACCGTAACATTAGTTATTCTTTGCCTCTCAGTCTAGTCCTGTACGAAATACTCTAATATATAATTTGTTTACTTCACCGTGAGCAATATCTTTACTGCAAATGCAATGTTTTTCTGCTTTCGAGCAGCAGCAAGTCACTCTGAATGAATTATGAATGTTTCAATACTCTACATTTATTCCTTAAACAGCAACTTACACAACCAACTCATTCCAACCATGAGAATTTGAGAGTGTGAATGACCAAACCCTTGAAACCTTCTGCATGACAAGGACATTATGTAATCTCTAAATGGAATTCAAACCCATGAGTTGCAAATAATGTAGCTTGTTCAACGCCAGAGTTGTCAAAGTTTAACATGTTCAAAACTGAAAGGAAAACAGGAACCATACCAGTGGGACAGCATAAATAGGACCCAGAGGTTTTACATGGACACAAACAATCAAATACAGTCTATTACATACAACTGTCGAAGTAATACAGGCCCAAACAAGAAAAGAGAATTGTATTTTATTTGGGACAATATTCTGTTTTTCTCTGAAGGCTGAAACAGAATAGGTTGTGTAACAACATTAGGGATATAGTGAAGGTTACTAGGAATAAAGGATATGGATGGAGGAGGAGGGATGGCAATATAGGATGAAATTGGAAAGTCAAAACAAATAGAGCGGCTAGCATGGAATGGGGTTGAGGTTGGCAAAGGTTAACAAGATGGGCCAGGGCAACATGATGCAATCAGTCCTCCTGGTGTACAAAGTCAAAAGAGTTTAATGTCATGTGTCCCTGACAGGACAATGAAATTCTTTCTTTGCATAGCACAACAGAACATAGTAGGCATTGACTACAATTATATACGTAAATACACGCATTAATTAATAAATTAATAAAGTGCAAATAACAGATGTATTAATGTTCAGAGTTTTGTCCGAGCCAGGTTTAATAGCCTGATGGCTGTGGGGAAGTAGCTATTCCTGAACCGGGTTGTTGCAGTTCTCAGGCTTCTGTACCTTCTACCCGAAGGTAGCAGGGAGATGAGTGTGTGGCCAGGGTGGTGTGGGTCCTTGATGATGCTGCCAGCCTTTTTGAGGCAGCGACTGTGGTAGATCCCCTCGATGGAAGGAAGGTCAGAGCCGATGATGGACTGGGCAGTGTTTACTACTTTTTACAAGTGTTTACAAGTGGTGCTGAAAAGGTGCTTGTCTGCTGTATCTAGCAGTTCCTGCCTCTCGTTGGCTGTTTATGTTCCTCAACCCTGTCAGCATACTTTTCTTCTCTTCATTTAAAATATTCAAGAGTAGTCTCTTGAAATATCTTAACATTTCAGGAGTAGGTTAATTATCATTTAAAGTGTCCCTTCAAGGCAAAAATGTACAAGTGGATAAGCAGAGAGAGAACTGGGAGTGAGATTAAAAAAAAAAAATAGTAACCTTTCAGCTCAGGCTCATTTTTTAATGTTGAAAGCACTCTCCATTCACTTCTCCAAGTCAGTAGCATCAGTAATTTTCTTGTGCTGGTATGCATGATTAGTAAACATGCGTGTCATGTGGCCAGAACGGTATTGATATATATTTTTTTAAAGAGGTGCCGGCACATTGTATCAGCATATACTGAACAGTGTGCAGGATTCACATGCAGGAATATTTAAAAACAAGAATCACATGAAGATGCTCTATTTCATTAATGTAAAAATCCCAATAGTATTAACATATTTGCGAGCTTATGCTGCATACACCATTTTGAATGTTTATTTCTAGTGAATTTGTACAAACCTTTTACAATATGTTAATTTGTACAAAATGTCCAATCTAATAAAACAATCATCCAACTGTTATAACATATGAATCCAATTTAGAAGTTAAGATGTCTTAAATGGAATATCAATTACTTACCACCTTTCTTTACAGAACCCTGTAAATTACTTGGACCTCCTCCAGGAGAGACGGTCTTTTTGCTCAGAAGGCTGTTGAAGAAATTTGCCAGAACACCTTCACTTGCAGCTCCTGGAAGTGCAAAATACAAAAAAAAGAGTTTATTCTAAATTAGAAATGGTAAATTGCTAGATTTTAAGAATTTTATGGAATTTTAAACAATTCAACACAAACAGTTACAAATACTCAGCAGGTCAGGTGACATCTGTGGAAAGAGAAACAGAATTTACTCTGTGAAGTCAGCCAAACAGCACAGAAAAAGGCCATAGCTAAGTTAGGACCATTTTGCCTATATTTGGCCCATATCCTTTTAAACGCTTTTGGAATTCCATAGAAATGTTGAAGGAGACAGAGGGGCCCCAAGTCCAACGTTCCCTGAAGTGCAAAACACAGGCATATTAGCATATGGAATATTTGTCTTCATAGGTCGAGATATAGTATGATGCAAGATTATAAAACTTTGGTTTGGTTCCAGTTAGACAACAGTCCTGGTGGCCACACCATGCTTTCCCATGTGTGCTGGAGAGAGTGCAGAGATGCTTCACCAGGATGTTGCCTGGATTTAAGCACTTTAGTTATGGGTAGAGATAGGACAGGTTGGGCTTATTTTCCCTGGAGCAAATGAGGATGATGGGTGACCTAATCGAAGTATCAAGATTATGAGGGGCAGAATTAAGGAGACCAAATCATTTTTCGCACGTTAGGGGTATCATGAGAGCATACAATTAAGGTGAGAGTTTTGATGAGAATCGGAGGAACAAGTTATTTTACAGAGAGAGGTTGATATTTGGAACACGGTACCAGAAGAGTTGGTGGAATCAGATACAATTACTATTGGAAGAGGAATTTTGACTGACACTTAAATATGCAAAGCATAGAGGGACAGTTCCAGTGCAGGCAAATGTGATTAGTGCAGATAGCCAAAAGAAAGCCAGCATGGAGGTGATGGGCCAAATAGCCCTTTTCTGTGCTGATCGGACACATGACTTTGTTGTGCCCAACAATTTAAGTACACAGTACCTTTTATATTAGGATCAATTTTTTTGTTTCCTGAAGGAATAGGAGTTACATTCACAACATTGGCACTTCCAGATCGGCTTGGTGTTCTTGGTGAACCTCCAGCAACTCTTGTTGACGAATCCTTAACAAAACAAAATTTCAGAATATATAACAAACTGCAGAAACAAGCAAAAACTTTGACCTTAAAGCTTCTGTGGAAAATTTTCAATTTTGCTGGTGAACACATGAGCCTAAAAATTCTGAAATTTCTATTTTTGGATGCTTTCCATGTAGTATAGACAGCCCAAACTCAAACGTGAAGATGTGTGAAACCCTGGATTTTAGGCATCATTTTAACATAGCATTGTGCAAAGGTTAAATATCTGATTGCCAGAAAGTAGTGTAGATGGCCTGGGAGGGAACTAATCGACCTCGAACGATATTTGGACAGGTAGATGGATAGGAACGGTTTAGAGGGTTATGGGCTAAGTGCAGGCGGGGCTAATGTAGATGGGCATCTTGGTCAGCATGGGCAAGTTGAGTTGAAGGACATGTTTCCATGCTATCTGATTCCATGACTCTCCAGGTCCATGATCAATTTGTTGGGGGAAGTGGAAGCAGAATACCGAAACAATGTTAGCCTTGGGAGCATTGGTGAAGATTTGGGTAAGAATATCGCAAACTTTCGGAGTATTAGAATTTGGGATTACGCTTATTTGGAGTAGCAAAAGCAGCAGGGATAATGGTTGATTACTGGTGCTGATTGCCAAGGTTAAGGGCTCAGTGCCTGGAGTCATGGCAATCATGCAAATAATCTTTTTTTTTAAACTTAGTGTTTGGAACTGTTTTTTTCCAGAGACAATCAGGGAAAAGAGAAAACAAAGCCTCTATTTGTATGCACAGACGACTAGCATATGCATCAAACATGGCATAACTTGATTTATATATCCGCAACCAAGCTGGTATCTGGCAGGCTTTGTGGCAGAAACATTTTTGTCCCCAAATTACAAAGGAACAGTAGCAAAATATCAATTGCCACAATTTCCAATTTTGCACCTGTCTTCTACAAATCCCACTCTGCTCCCAAATATATTGATTCCTTTGCAGCATTGCGTTGCATATTCAGTTACTTATTCCCGTCACTAGGTTAATTATTGGTATGTTTTTTAATAATGAGGCAGAAGAAAATGTCTTAGTCAAAATTGATCATACTTTAGTTATCGATTGACATTATAGCCATGCATATTCAGTGAATCACTGGATAGTGATCAGAAGGATCGTAAATTGTGCCCAAATTTTCTTCCTTAATGTGTGAGCAATATGATTATGGAGCCCTACACTACTTGGTCTGTGGATTTATTCACTTTACTATCAGCAGAATATTAGCCATAGATTTCTAGCAAATTGTTTCAATTTAAACATCGATTTGATATGATGAGAATTGCTCCTAACACTTTACAGTGTTCAATTTATTTTGTTTTCTGTGTAATAATATTTTTATTAGAAGTAATCCATCATAACAACGGTATAACAACTTTTCAAATACACAACCAACTTATTTCAATAAGTATACGAATGTTATGAATAATTCTTATAAACTTCTATTTTTTAGAAATTAAAACAAAGTATTTATTAATATATAAAAAAAAGAGATTATAGTATACATCTTAATAGTGAATAACACAATTTCAAATATCGATTATCAATAGAGACATGTATACAAATAAAAAAAAGAGTTATTTTCATCTAATCCTGCTGGGTACCCATTGAGTTGTGATGCCAAGAACAGCTACCCCTTCAAATATTCTGTATACGACGACCAAGTATCTGTTCAAAGAGTTCGTATATTCCCTTAGGACAAATCTGATTCTTTCCAAATGCAACGTCTCCAACATTTCCACTGTCCACATTTTAATTGTGGGGGATAATGTTCCCTTCCAAAATTTCAATATTAATTTTTTCCCTATTATCAAACAGTAATCCAAGAGATTTTCTTTGGTTTACTGTTAATATTAGATTTGAATCCGGAATTCCTAATATTATTAATTTTGGATCTGGGTCCAGTTTAATTTTAAGAACTTCAGAGATAACTCTAAAGATTTCTGTCCAATAATAATTGAGTTTTATACATGCTACAAAACTATGCGTTAAGTTAGCTCCCAAGTTCTGACATTTATCACAAATAGAAGAAATGTTAGGATAAATTCTGTTTAATTTTGTTTTTGAATAATGTAATCTGTGTAATACCTTAAATTGTATTAATATATGCCTAGCATTTAATGAGCAACGATGTATATGTTGTAGGCTTTCTTCCCAAATTTCCTTCGTTTATAGATAAACCTATTCACTTTCCCTTGTTTGTCGATATATTTCCGAAGTTGTGATTTCCCAATCCAAAATAGTATTGTATATATACACTATTAATTTTTCTGTATTTGGGTGTTTATTAAACAATTAATCTAATAATCCTGGTTTTTCCCCTTGCATATTTGACTTAATATAGTTTCTAATTTGTAAATACCTAAATATGTTAAATTGGCCGATTAGGAAAAGGGGAGATGCAGCGAGACCTGGTGTCATGGTACACCAGTCATTGGGCATGCAGGTGCAGCAGCAGTGAAAAAAAATGTAGTTAGTAGCAAAAGGATTTGAGACAGGAGCAGGGAGGTTCTACTTCAGTTGTAGGGTCTTGTGAGACCACACCTGGAGTATGCGTGCAGTTTAGGTCTCCAAATCTGAGGAAGGACATTATTGCCATAGAGGGAGGTGCAGAGAAGGTTCACCAGACTGATTCCGGGATGTCAGGACTGTCTTATGAGAAAGACTGGATAGAATACTCTCTGGAATTTAGGAGATTAAGAGGGATCTTATAGAAACTTACAAAATTCTTAAGGGGTTTGGACAGGCTAGATGCAGGAAGATTGTTCCCGATGTTGGGGAATCCAGGACAAGGGGTCACAGCTTAAGGTTAAGGGGGAAATCCTTTTGAGAAAGACTTTCTTCACACAGAGAGTGGTGTCTGGAACATCTCTGCCACAGAGTAGTTGCCAGGTTCATTGGCTATATTTAAGAGTGAGTTGGATGTGGCCCTTTGTGGCTAAGGGATCAGAGGGTATGGAGAGAAGGCAGGTACGGATACTGAGTTGGATGATCAGCCATATTGAATTGCAGGCTCGAAAAGGCCTACTCCTACCTAAATGGTTTCTATGTTTCTATGTTATTTGACTGCAATCCATAGATATCCTGTAACTCTTGAAATGAAAGAAATGTTCCTTTCTTGTAAAGGTGTTCTTTCCTTTTAATTCCTAAATCATTCCAGTGTCTAAACCCCTTGTTCAATACAGAGGGCCTAAAGGATTATTCATAATTGGCAAACAAAGTGACAAATTATCCATATGTAGAGTCTTAACTATTTGTTTCCAAATACGTCTATTACTATGAATTATAGGGTTGTCACCATACGTTTTTTTTTGTACTTCCCTTGGTGCAAAAAGAATCGAACCTACATCAAAAAGCAAACAGTCTTCCTTTTCCATCTTTAGCCAGCTTGGCTCATGATCTAAATTTACCAACCAAAAATTCATATTCTTAATCTGAACTGCCCAGAAATAATATAAGAAATTTGGTAGTGCTAGTCCACCATTTATTTTAGATTTACACAGATGTTTTTTACTTATTCGATGATTTTTATAGTCCCAAATAAAACTATTAACCAAAGAATCAATTTAAAAAAAAAACATTTTAGGGAGATATAAAGGGATGGCTTGAAATAAATATAACAATTGTGGCAAAAAAATCATTTTCATAGCATTTATTCTACCGATCATTGATATAGGCAGAGATGCCAACCTTCCAGAGCACAAATCAGTAATCATAAGGCTAAAAATCAGTAATTTGGAGACAAAATCAGTAATTTTTTGCGCGAAGCAATTTTTTTTTTCTGCATGATGGCAAGCGCGGCTCCCACAGGCAAGCGATAGCGCATAATGTTAACATTAACATACCTGTATGTTCATTAGTTGGTATTACATAAACATGTATTAACTCACCATTGAAAATGCTCTATTGAAAGACTGGATGAACGAGTTCATTATCAATATGTCTTGATATGTTTATACACACACACTCACACATATATACGCGCACACACACACACACACACACACACAGACACACTCACACACACACAGACACACTCACACACACAGACACACTCACACACACAGACACACTCACACACACTCCAGTGATGGAAATGGGTTTAGGAACTAAGGGTACTCTGGGTCCGTGAAGCTGAGGTTGGGAAGGGGGGGGGGGGGGGGGGACTCTGTCTCTGTCTGTGTGTGTGTGTTGGCTGCAGCCATCGTCTGCTTTAGTGAGGGAAGCAGGTCGGTGATTGATCAAAAGGCCCCTAGGAGACTGTCTGATTGGCTGCCAAGTGACCAGCGCATTATGTGATTGTACACAATGCCCTTGGAGACGGCGGCTGATTGGGCGGGAGGAGACCGATTTATTGATTGGACGGAATTTTAAGGGTAGCTGGTCGGTGATTGGACGCAACCCCCTTAGAGACAGTCGTTGATTGGCCACCAAATAATCGGGCGCGAAAAAATAAAAATAGGAAAACAATATAATCGAAATTATGATTTAAATCGGAAGAATATCATGCCTGATCTGCAGCAAAGATACTAGTATCCGCTCTAGTATCTTTGATCTGCAGTTCCTTCCTATTGAACAAGAACCCTGGCCCGAAACAACTCGTAATCCATTCCCTCCACAGATGCCGCGAAGCCCGCTGAGTTCCTCCAGCACTCTGTGTTTTTTTATTTGACTCTTGAAATTTAAGTTAGATATACAGCTGGAGTAACTCAACGGGACAGGCAGCGACTGGAGAGAAGACTCTTTTTCAGACTGAACTGAACTCTCGTCGGTGAGAGTACTTGTGATTATCTGCAGAAGGATCTCGACCAGAAAAGTCATCCACTCCCCAGAGCCGGCGCCCCGTCCCACTGAGCCACCCAGCCCCCCCACCCCCCTTATAATTTCCGTACTTTTTCTATAGCTGCCACCCATTTGATGTCATCCTGCACCCTGCTCCTGGTCCCGGCCCGCGCCGATCTGCGTGTGTGGTGTGTGGAGAAGCGCCGGCACCAAGAGTGAGTGAATGCATGGACAGACGGACGAAAGCAACCATCGTAGAGCGCAATAGGTGACATTTTGGGCAGAGACCCTTCTTCAGACTGACAATCAAGGGAAAGGGAAACGGGAGGCATATCTTCCATTCGTTTGTCCTTAGTGCATCTATATCTATTGTTCCTCTTTCCCCTGACGGTCTGAAGAAGGGTCTCAATCCGAAATGTCATCTATGATCGTTCCTTTCGCCCGTCTGTTCCGATTGTTCGCTCGTCCTTGGATTAAGTAGCGCAGGATAAAGCTGGGAATTCATGCACAGGATGGAAACTGAAACTGGAACGTAGGAGAACGTCGTCCCTCTGCGTACCCCCCCATTTCCATCACTGGCACTCACACACTCACACACACAACACACACACACACACTCACTCACACACTCCCAAAACACACACAACAAGTATGTGCTAACTTAAAATCGGCAAAAATCCGGGATTTACGATATGAAAAATCGAAATTCTACCGCCCGTAATTGGCCAATTTTCCGTAGAAATTACGGGAAATCCGTACCAGTTGGCATCTCTGTATAGGTAGTGTTTTCCAATATATATATATTTTTTAGTTTATTTAATAATTGAGGGTAATTATATTTAAATAGACAGTTATAGGACTTAGATACATTAATTCCTAGATATTTGAGTTTGTCCGTGACTATTTTAAGTGGGAATTGTTCTAATATATTTATTTTGTTTTCTGCAAAGCAACTAAACTTTAATTAAATTTAACTCGAGCAAATCAATTTTCTACATCTCTCTTAATCAAAAGTTATACAACTCAAATTTGCAAATTGAGAGCAAAGTAAGGTTAGATTGCATTCCGAGTATTGTGTGCAGTTCTCCCACTACAGGAAGGAATCAATATATTTGGGAGCAGAGTGGGATTCGTAGAAGACAAACGCGCAAAATTGGAAATGGTGGCAATTGATATTTTGGTACTGTTCGTTTGTAATTTGAGGACTAAAATATTACTGCCACAAAGCCTGTTAGATGCCAGCTTGGTTGTGGATATATAAATCAAGTAATGCCATGTTTGATGCATATGCCAGTGGTCTGTACATACAAACATAGGCTTCGTTTTCTCCTCTTTCCCGGAAAACTGTTCCAAACACTAAGTTTAAAAAAAAGATTATTTGCATAAGGTTTTGAATAAGGTGCAGAAGAGTTTTACCAAAATGCTGCCTGGATTAGATGGTATTAGCTATAAGGAATGATTGGACAAAATTGGATTGTTTTCTCTGGAGCATAAGAAGTGAAGGGGAGATAGGATAGAAATATATAAAATTATGAGAGGTATAGAGTAGACAGTTAGACCCACCTTCCTGGGGTGGAAAAGTCAAGAGGAGATCAGAGGGTGAATGTTTGAAGGGATGTGAGGGGCAAGTTTTTAAAAAGAGTGGTAGGAATCTATAATGCACTGTCAGATATGATAGCGGTGAAGAGTCTCTTTGGATGCAAATAAATTGTAATCTTCCTGTATCTGGAGAACTAGGGTACTGAAAAAGATGCATTGATTATCAAAAACTAAACACAAATGTGTAAAATCCCAAGATATGTACTTACTAATGGTCTTCCAGTTGAAAGAGGTGGTTGTTTTGCTAAGAAAGACTGAAAATGAAAAAAAACATATTATAATTGTATCAGGAATCTAAAAGGTTTGTATTTCCTTAGCTACAAATATAAAAACACACAATTTTAGAGATGTTATTTTCAGGATTATATTCTGAAACAAATAACAAATATTACAGCACTTTTACTCTTTGTTTTTATTTTGGCAGCTAAAGAAAGAAGCAAACCATTCAGCCAATCTGTCTCTGTCAGTCAATAGTTTCTGCATGACTCTCCTATCCACCAAGACTTGCCTGAACCTAGTGATCTTTGTTATTTGCACTATATTTTATTTATTGAACTTTTTATTTTTTTCCCCCCCAATTACGTATAATGTTTACATATTCTGTTCTGCTGCAGCAAGTAAGAATTTCATTGTCCCGTCCGGGACAAACACTTTTGACTCTTGATCTACTCGACATCTATTTATGTCCCTTTCCCCCTTATGCATTTATCTGGCTTCACGATTTTGAAGGAGTTATCTCATTATCTATTTTGCAATTCTGTCCTTTACAGACCCATTCTGAAAATGTAATGTCTCCTTGTATTTTCTGTTTTCTGGTCAACAGTCCTTTTCTGTTTTAATAACTCCCAATTTGGTATTTTACTTCTTGTTCTTAATCCCCCAAAATATTGAAACTTTAAAGAGTGTAAAATCACGAGTAATATTTCAACACATGGGGGAAGGTAATGCCTTCGAAATTTGATCAAGGTTTAATGAGGTAATGAAGATGATTGATGAGGATAGGGGAGTGAATGTTGTATACATGGACTTAGGTAAGGCTTTTGACAAAGCCCTCATGTAAGGCTAATTTAGTAAATTAAGGTATATGGGATTTATGGAGACTTGGTAGATTGTATTTAAAAATGGCTTGACCATAGAAGGTAGAGGGGTCTTATTTTGTTTGAAGGTTTGTGACCAGTGGGGTTTCACAAAGTTCAGTGCTGGATCTTGTTTGTGATACTGATAAATATATATTATAGCTGGGCTTATTAGCACGTTCACGGATAACACAAAAACCAGCAGCTTGTGGTTAGTGAGGGTTATCAAAGGATTCAGCAGGATATGAAGCAGTTGGACACATAGACGTACAAATGGCAGAGGAACTTTAATCTGGACAAGTTTGAGGTGTTACACTTCAGGAGGTCAAATGTACAAGGAAAGTATATAGAAACTGGATGGAGCATTCAGAGTATTGATTTGCAGAATGGATTCTTGGGGTGCAAGCCCATAGCTCCCTGAAAGTGGTAAACAAATACTGTAGGTAGAGTGGTATGATAGAAGGCATGCCTTCTTCGGTGGGAATATTGAGTATATAATTTGGGAAGTCATGTTGCAGGTGTATTAAACTTTGGTTAGGCTACAAATGGAGTTGCAGTTGTGATCGCCACATTACTGGAATGATGTGAAGGCTTTGGAGAGGATGTTAATCAGCATCCATATGATTTTGGTGGTGCCTACCCAACAGATTTTTCAAACTAATGTATATTACTCGAATTAATATCTCAACCCATTTTAATTGTTGGTCCATGTGAACGTACAGCTCAGGCTGCAATTATCCAAACTGAAAACATTATTGAGGTTCCATTTTATTCTAAAGACAGATATAGATATACATTTTCTAGGTCCTGTATTTTACACCACAGAATGTTCTCATCAGACAATTGTTTTTTCAGCTTGGAAAATAAGGGGAACAGCAGGAGTCAATGCTGTGCCCATTGTTTTTTGTTATCTACATGAATGATTTGGATGACAATGTAGCTAACAATGTCGTAAATTTGCAGATAACACCTAAATTGTATGACATCAGTTGATAATGAGTAAGGAGATCTAAGTTTGCACCAGGATCTTGATCAGTTGAGAAGATGGGTGAAGGAATGGTAAATGGGCTTTTACTCTGACAATTGTGGTTTTGTATTTTGGTTTGTCAGACCAAGGCAAGACCTGCACAGTAAACGGTGGAGCCCTGGACATTGTTGCCAAACAAAGATGTGGGAGTAGTGGTGCAGGTTTGCTAAGAGTGGCGAGTCGGGTGTATCGGGTGGTGAAGAAGGCATTTGGCACGCTTGCCTTTAATCAGTCAGCGTATTGAGTACATAAGTTGTTACATCATGATGCAGCTGTACAAGTTGTTAGTGACCACACTTAGAATACTGTGCAGAGTTTTGGTCAGCCAGTTAACCGGAGGATGCCAATATGTAGGAAGGGGTAGAGGAGATTCACCGCGTTGTTACTCTCTCTTCACAGCTGTGAAGAGAGGACCGGACCTGATTTTCTGAGTTTTCCAGGATATTCCTTTCTTATTTTAGATTGGTGCCGTTTGAATATTAAATATTTTACCTGTTGTTTCATAAGAAAAACTTGATCATCTTCTGATAAGATTTCTTTTTCATGTACAAACTGCGAGAAAAACAGACAGTTATATTGGCTGGCATGCAGTAATGCATCTTGGCAGATATTTTTTAGATTTATAGAGCATGTTGGAGTACAACAATAACTGTAAAATACTTTTACTTCAATTAAATTGTTTTCTATTACATCAACTTTTAGATTTTGTATATACCGTATTTCCCGGCAATGAAGACGCTATTTTTTTACCCAAAAATAAGGCACGAGAATTTACCTGCGTCTTGGAGGCCGAAGGTTAGGTTGTTAGCCAAGAAAAATAGACTTGGCTATCCCTTAGTACAGCAACATCATTCTCGATGTTGCTGTACTGAGGGATAACCAAGTCCATCCCCCATTGCTGGCAGCTGATGGGATGCGACTGCAAAACAACAGCGCCGCGGGGGGGGGGGGGGGTTCCTTTCACAGCGTGTGGGGAGTCTGGCCCGGGTCAACACGGGCAGGAGCGTTGAAAAGGAGGGGGGTCAGGGATCATGCCAGCAACTCACTCACCGCTGCCGCGATGCTCCGGGCGCGGAGTCAACGCATTATGGCTGGGAAGGGAAATAGCTTGGGTGGCTGCGAGCGGCCGCCGGGACCGGACAGCAGAACCGCCCGCTACATCAGCACCATCTGCCAGCCCGCTCACCTCTGGCAGTGGTCTCCGTCTGAACACCTTTCTCCTGCTGCTTGCCAGCCTCGATCACGTCAGCTGCTTCCCGCAAAACCTTAAATTCGGACTGCCGCAAGGGAGGGAAGTGGCTCGGGTGGCTGTGAGCGGCCGCTGGGACCGGACTGCAGAACCGGCCGCCACCTCTGCCGGTCCAGGGATGCTGTCTGGTCCCGGCAGGCGCTCCTGTTTTGGTACTACTGATCCTTATGTTTGAATTTCCTAGTTCCTTAGCACTCCCGTTTTTCCCACCATCTCTCCAACTGCCGTCACCCTCCACCCCCCACCCATTCACTCATCCAGAATGGAGGAGATCTGGAAGCCTTGGTAAAATTGAACTGTCACCTTCTCTTTTTCTATTTCTATTTCTATTTATTTATTTATTTATTTATTTGAGCGTGAGAAATTCTATGTCCCACCAGCCTTTTTTCAAAATTTAGCAACTCAAAATGGGGGTCTTTGACGCAGGTGCGTCTTCATTGCCGGGAAATACGGTAACTCCAAAAGGACATGTTCGTTTAGAAATGGAACATTTTATTTGCCCATTCTCCAAAGTCAGAGATCAATCCATTGATGGGAACAACACAAAGATTATGAGCTGGCCTTAATAAGACCCCATCTTCCAGTGGTAGGCAGATGGAAAGATTTTACTCTCTTATCACAACCCACTTAGAAATGGAAGGCCAACAGCACACTACAAATAATTACTACTTATCTAGATAAAGCAGTTTGTTAGAGAGCTGTAACATTTTGCAAATATTGAAAATCTGGTGCATTGTTGGTAATGCTCTACCATTATGAATGAAAATCAGACAGTTGCAAATTAAGGCAATATACATGAGATGATAGCACATCGTTTTAAGAATGTAGCATAAAAAATCTAGTTCCTTGGTATGCCACCACACTAGAGTGATTTAGTATTTGATAAAATGTGGAAAAACATACCTTTCTTACTGGTGGCTTCATAATGCCATCTTCAAATTTGTCATCAGCTTTTAATGACTGGAAGTTTTCATGCAAAATTCCTATTTTCTTTTCATTGTCCCATCCTGCAGGACTATAGAAAATATAACTGATTTGAAACAATCACCAAAGCAATAACAAGAATGATCCCAAATGAAAATGTTAACATATACAAAAACCATAAACGGCACAAAATGAAACTAACAGTCCTTTAAACATTCTTATTTTGTATAAAGATACAGTGCTGTCAATTATGTGAGGTATATTTGCTGTGGTAACATATTTAAATTCCTCCCAGACCGTAAAAAAATTGAGAACTAATAATATTCATGAAGCAATTAGAACACCATGAACTCTGGGATGAAAATAGAAAATGCGCTGTATTCACTTGAACATAAAATTCAAGTACCAGGAAAACTAACATAACTATACTGCCTGATCATCAACATATCTTCTTGAAAAAGTTTGAAGTGGCATTGGAAAGTATATCAGTTAGTCATTCAATATGTCTGCAAAGTTTATATGAGAAAATTTGTAATTCATTTGTTCAATAAAATACTTCAGGGATGGTTTGCTTATTTTATACAAATGTAAAAAAATTCTACTTTTATTATTTTAATTCATTTTACAAAATTATGTTTGATGGATTAAACTATTAGTGTGTAACATGAAGTAAAACAAAATTAAAAAGATAACAAAGCTTGAATTTCCAATATCCAACTATTGATAAAATACCAGTATGCATTTCAACGCAAGCTAATACTTCCAGTATTTTATATCTTCATCCCAGAGTTTTTGTTTCAATAAGGAATACAGTCAAGTATATACAGGGAATACAACCGCAAAATTAAACTCCTTGATTTGCAAGGTTAAACAATTGATATGAATACACCAGGTATGGATCAATGCTTATTTTTATAGGATCAACCATTATTACTCCACCATATAAACGATTAAAAAAAAAGTGAGCCTGTAATAGAGCGTGTAATATTAAGATGTTTAGCATAAAATTAAATAAGATGGCTCATTTAAAATACTACTCGAGTTAAAGAGGAGAAAACATATTTTAAAAAATCGAAGCTACAATTGAAATTTTAAAAATGAATTTGTAATAAACAAATGAAATGCTGTTTTACATCCACAATGCATTTGTGAGTAAAAATATGGGATCATTCAAAATCAAACTTACATAAATACTGCATCCTTTTCTACAACCAGTACCGGTGAATGGAACGGAAATCCATATAACTTATGGACAAGATACTTATACATTAAATCAATATTTTTATTTTCCTTTATTGAAGTATAAATAAGTGCAGCACCATCTAAAACATCTACATTAAGGAAGGTAACATAATAGCATCTCATGACATAGACATACTCAAAATATGGCAATTAAGTGTGTGGAATGTTGGTCGGCATCTTCAAATTGCAAAGCTACTCACACAAATAGTAGCTCACTTTGTACAGCATGACATTGCACATGACGTGATTGGTTAGGTTGACCATCAGGACATTATTGCAGGAATTTCTCAGGGCAGTGTCTCAAAGCCCCTCCATAATCAGCTGCTTCATAATTGACGTTCTTTCTGTTACAAGGTTTAGCGTAGGGATGTTCATTGATGATTCAATACCATTTATAATTCTTCAAACAAAGATAAATTGTCCATGCCTGCTTACAGCAAGGATGGAGCAATAGAGTCTCTGATAGAGTAGCAGTAGTTGTCTGATCCTCTATTGAAGTCCTGGGCTATAATGAAGAAGCCGTCAGGGTACGTCGCCTGGTGTTTGTTGATCATGGTTTGTTGAGCATGGGTTGTTGTCCCTCCAGTGCTAGCAGAATGCCTGGCTGGGGCAGGATGTAGACTGCGGTCATGATGAGGGAGGTGAATTTCCTTGACAGGTAGCAGGGATGGGACTTCTCTCTTGTTCCACGTGGGGGGAGGGAGGTGGGGTGGTGGAGAGAAGCAGGAATCGGACAAGACCTTCCAAATTCCACATAGAGCTTACCACAAGGATGCTGCTGCTGCCTATCCCGATCCATCCGGCCCCAACAGCACTTTACTTGAAGGATTGTCGCAGTTCAAGATAGCAGCTAACTACTAGAGCAAAAGCAGCTGGCCCTTAAATGCTGACCTAGCTAACAAAGTTGATATCTAATGAATTACAGTAAAATTATATACTCGTGGAGGAAGGAACTGCAGATGCTGAAGATAGACACAAAATGCTGGAGTAACTCAGCAGGACAGGCAGCACCTCTGGAAAGAAGGAATATGTGACGTTTCAGGTCGAGATCATTCTTTAGAGTCTGAAGAAGGGTCTCTCCAGAGATACTGCCTGTCCTGCTGAGTTACACCAGCATTTTGTCTATATACTTGTGGATGTGATTATGAGAAATAACTTCTACTGGCTTACATAACAAAGGATGATAGCCGTCATTCATAAAATTTAATTATTGCAGCCTTAACTAATGCTGATGTAATTTCCCAAGATAGCACCTGCAGCCTTTAGTATGCTTTCTTTATTTAAAATGAATAAATTATGGTTTCTTAACCAATGTCCATGTTTTAAAACTACCAAATAGAGTCTGGAATTTTTCCAAACAGAGGTATCCAATCGAATACATTTTAGGATTATACATTATGACATTTTTATTTAATCCCCTCCCGTCCCAATCCAAGTATCATCTTCATTATAAAATGTACATGTTTTGGCCCCATAAGACATTTTAAACCATTAAATAACATTGCTGGACTAGTTAGCTGCTTTTTGCCTGCTACTGAATTGAAAGCCAGTTCAAAATGTTATTTAAAAAATTGTTTTACTTGGAAGATCGACAAATACTATGAGTACACTCAGGCACGAAGATTGAAAAGGATACACTGTAAGCAAAATCTTCGAATGTGTGACTGAATGAAATCGAAGTGTTCATCTCTGTAATCATGTTCCTTTTCCAGTAGACTAATTGCATCACACTGCAGATACAAGATAAAATACACCCAAGTGTTAAACTAGCTCTGTCGAGTATTAACTGGTAATTATTTTGAAGAGAGTTAAAATCGAGTCTCCCATTCACCTAGCCATTCCTTATATTATACAATAAAAAAATTAACAGCTTAACAAATCATTTCTCTACCTTGAAAGAGACAGGATTCCAACAAAAAAAATGGCAATGGCCGTACACATTCTCAGAAAGTTATCCAGGCAATAATAACACAAGAGTGATATGTTAATGCTGAAGTATCCCAATGCCCTGGCGAGTACATTTCACTTAATTGAATGATTTGCATGAAAAAGTCAAAAGGAGACTGAAAGCTCAGATGAAAGTATACATTGAACAAGTTTTGATGGCATAAGCAAATATTAACTGCAAAATTAAAGCTTGACTTACTATTTTTCTGGGTTCTAGAGCATAATGTTTAACGTCAAGGTTCCAGTTAGCCAAACTAAAGGAACTATCCAAGAGAGCTTAAATTAATAGGTAGATTTAAGAACAGAATAATGTTTTAAACAAAATTGTTTTCTCTAGGGTTCACCTTGTTGCAGGGGAAAGTACTTCGGGAGGGGATGGTTTGGGTGGGAAGGAATGAGTGAACCAAGGAGTTGTGGAATAAGTGCTACCTATGAAAAGCAGAAAGGGTTGGAGATGGGAAGATATGATTAGTGGTGGAATCATCTTACAGGTAGCTGAACTGTCGGTGAATGACATGCTGGATGCGGTGGCTGATAGGGTGCAAGGTAAGGAATTCTATCCTTGTTCTGTAGAGGTGTGTGCATTGGAGAACTGCAGGACACAGGAGGCATGAGTGAGGGATCCATCTCCAAGAGCAGGGGGAAACACATTCACTTAAGAAAGAAGACATCTTGGAGTAGAAAGTCTCATTTTGGGAGCAGATGCAGCAGAGACGGAGAAATTGAGAGAAAGGGATGGTATCCTTGCAAGAAGAGGTGCAGTCAAGATAACTGTGGGAGTTTATAATAGACATGGGTTTATAATAGACCACAAATCACAGACCAGCAATCCCAATATCAGGATAGGAGAAATTCTCAAATCTACTGTAAAAAAGTGCAGCGGGAGAACTGGAACATTTGTTAAACCTTATTGGACCTGGGTAAAGTCAGCATTGTTTAGGAAAGGGAAATCAGGCTTAACAAATCTAATGGTTCTTTTTAGGATCCTCATTATTCATGAGGGATATGGGCACAGATTTAATGCATATGCCCAATCATACTCTAAAGCATTAACATGTATTATAAGCATTAAACTTTCAAACGCTTCTAAGCAGTGGTATTTAAAATAAGATACATCTGTATATACATTGAGTGGTTCCTCAATGTGTACATGTATACAGAAATTAGTTTGAAAGCATTCAATATGGGAACTTGGGCGAGTATGCGGAGAGCAAATCGGCAGTAAACATGGACCAAATAAAATAGATAAGGGAGAGGCATCTTACTTGATACATTGGACTTTCATAAAGTCCAAGGTGAAACACAACTAGAGTGATCTTGTACATCAGTAGCTGAAAGCATACATTTACCGTTTGGTGCCATCATTGCAAGACAACCAAACGTCAGAATAGTGTTGCTGCACACGAACAGGGACTTGATAAGAAGTTGTGCTTGCAGCTTTGATTTCCTTATTGACATGGAAGGAATACAATAGATTGCTTATAAAGAAGAATTGGGTTGGTAGGCTTACACTCAATGCAGTTCAGAATTAGAGGAATTGTATAAAAACCAAAACATTTCTCATAGAATTTGAATAAGTATTTGTTCTATGGCTGGAAAGTCCAGAATGACTAAAAGTTTCAAGACAAATGTAGGTCACTTACAGTCACATGGGAAACAAGGAAATGGCCAGCAGTTCAACGCATACGTTGGTTCTGTCTTCACTAAGGAAGACACAAACAATTTGAAATACTAGGGGACAAAGGATCTAGTGGGAGGGAGGAACTGAAGGGAATCCACATTAGTCAGAAAATGGTGATAGGTAAACTGTTGGGACTGAAGGCAGATAAATCCCCAAGGCCAGATGGTCTGCATCCCAGAGTACTCAAGGTGGCCCTAGAAATCGTGGATGCATTGGTGATCATTTTCCAACGTTCTCTCGACTCTGGATCAGTTCTTGTGGATTGGAGGTAGCCAATGTAACTCAACTTTTTAACAAAGGAGGGAGAGAGAAAAACGGGAAATTATGGACCAGTTAGCTTTACATCGGTAGTGGGGACGATACTGGAGTCGATTATTAAAGATGTTATAGCAGCGCATTTGGAAAGCAGTGACGGGATTGGTCAAAGTCAGCATGGATTTATGAAGGGGAAATCATGCTTGACTAATCTTTTGGAATGTTTTGAGGATGTAACAAGTAGAATGGATAAGGGTGAACCAGTGGATGTGGTGTATCTGGCCTTTAAGAAAGCCTTTGACAAAGTCCCACACAAGAGATTAATGTGCAAAATTAGAGCACATGGTATTGGGGGTAGGGTATTGACAAGGATAGAGAACTGGTTGACAAGCAGGAAACAAAGAATAGGAATTAACGGGTCCCTTTCAGAATGCAGGCAGTGCCAAGTGGGGTGCCGCAAGGCTCGGTGCTGGGACCCCAGCTGTTTACAATATATATATATTAATGATTTAGATGAGGGAATTAAACGTAACATCTCTACGTTTGAGGATGATACAAAGCTGGGTGGCAGGGTGAGCTGCGAGGAGGATGCTATGAGGTTGCAAGGTGACTTGGACAGGTTGGGTGAATGGGCAGAAGCATGGCAGATGCAGTATAATGTGGATAAATGTGAGGTTGTCCTCTTTGGTGACAAGATCAGCAAGGCAGATTATTATCTGAATGGTGTCAGATTAGGAGAAGGTAAGGTGCAACGAGACCTGGATGTGCTTGTACATCAGTCACTGAAAGTAGGCATGCAGGTACAGCAGGCAGTGAAGAAAGCTAATGGCATGTTGGCCTTCATTGCGAGAGGATTTGACTTTAGGAGCAGGGAGATCCTACTGCAGTTGTGCAGGACCTTGGTGAGACAGCACCTGGAGTATTGTGTGCAATTTTGAGGAAGGACATTATTGCTTCTATATGGGTGGACATGGGGATGGGACTGGACTTTGTGCCTTCCCCCACAGTGGGAACCATTGTGGGGGGATGTTTTTATGTTTATTGTTAATTCTTTAGTGTTGTGTCTCATCTTTATCTGTGTGCTGCATGGCAAGACAAATTTCACTACACCAACTGGTGTATGTGACAATAAATGTCCTTTGTCCTTGGTCCTTGCTATTGAGGGAGTTCAGTGTAGATTCACCAGGTTAAATCCCGGGATGGCGGGACTGGCGTATGATGAAAGAATAGGATGACTGCGCTTGTATTCGCTGGAATTTAGAAGGACGAGAGGGGATCTTATAGAAACATAAAATTCTTAGAGGATTGGACAGGGTAGATGCAGGAAAAATAGTCTCGATGTTGGGGGAGCCCAGAATCAAGGATCACAGTTTACGAATAAGGGGAGGGCCATATGCGACTGAGTTGAGGAAAAACCTTTACACCCAGAGTGTTGTGAATCTGTGGAATTCTCTGCCACAGAAGGCATTCAAGGCCAATTCACTGGATTTCAAGAGAGAGTTGGATTTAGCTCTTAGGACTAAAGGAATCAAGGGATATGGGGAAAAAGCCAGAATGATTTTGGATGATCAGCCATAATCATATTGAATGGAGGTGCCGAATGGCCTACTCCTGCACTTATTTTTTATGTTTCCATGAAGGGTCACAACTTTGAGACAAGGAATGTCATTTGGAACCAAAATCAGGAGATTTCTTCAGAAAATGGTGAACTTGTGGAATTCACCATCTCAGAAGCCGTTGTTAAATATATTCCTGAAGGAGTAGGGAAATATTTTTTAAAGCTCGAGGAATCAAGGGCTATGGAGAGAAAGATTGTGGGACTGATGTGGATGAACAGCCATGATTGTGTTGAATAATTGGACAAGCCCAAAGGGCTAAGTAGTTCATTGTTGTTCATGTTTATTTATGCCCAATGTGAAAATTCTAGTGTTCATCAGAATTTAATATTTGAGAGAATACATGCGAGCTTGAAAATACATGTGTGAATAAAAATATTGAGTTTCGCAAGAGGCTTGAAAAGTTCAGATCAATCTATTTTTATATATGTTAATAATGTTATCATCAGTTTCCATAGAAAGCAGACCAGGTTGTGTTACATTTTATTTTAGTTTCCCATGGTTGTATTAAAATGTGGTTGTATTAAAATTTAGCCAGAGGAGATGTAAAGAACTGCAGATGAAGGTTAAAAAAAAAGTCAAAGTGATGGAGTAACTCAGCAGGTCAGGCAGCATCTCTGGAGAATGCGGATAGGTGACGTTTCAGGTTGATACCTTTCTTCAGACTGAACTCTAATATTTTGTCATTTTTTGTAAACCAGCATCTGCAGTTCCTCGCCTCCTCCAATCTGAAGCACTCTTTACGTGCAAGTATTTTCTCAAGTCAAGATGTTTCAGTTGGAAAAAGTTACTCAAGTTAATATTTATCACGTGAATATTTTCATGGACATACCTTGGTGCAAACTACTAGTACTGGAATGCCAAGATTATGTGTAAGTGTATTAGTGCCCAGAGGCAATACCACACTTTCTTCATTTGTTTCTTGTGAAACCATACTTCTTCTCTGTGGAGATACTGGTGTTTCTTTATCTGGCTCTTCGTATTCTTGAAACTGTCTCACTACTGTAAATGGAACAAGAAATGGGAAGTAAATAAATTATCAGGCACCAAATTAGTACCATCTTTTATTTCTCATTTTACATGATATAGTAGGCCATTTAGCCCATTAACTCTATGCCAACCCACAAAACATTTAAATCTCCCTTCCCTGTAATCCATCTTCTGCTTACATGCCCCTCAACACAACTCTGATTTTGCTGCATATAAAAGGTTTCACATTGAGACTCAGTGCTGTTGATGCAGTTTTTTCATTGATCAAGTTAAAATACTGGTGTCAAGTAGATTAATAAAACATTAATAGACCAAATGAGAAGTAACTATAACAAAAAAGGTTCCTCCTATTAAATAATAGCATTTCATGAATTCTAACTATTATATTTTCCTCTAAACATTTCTCAAAATCTATCAGTGTTATCATATACACTTCACCATTCTTGTACCAAAGAATAACATGAATAGTGTTCTGCCTGTTAGAGAAGGGAAAGGCAACAAATCCTCAGAACCCAATTACCTGAATGGCAGGTATTGAAAGAGGTGGCTATGGAGATAATGGATGCACTGCTTGTCATCTTCCAAAATTCCACTGATTTAGAATAGTTCCAACACACTGGAAGGTAGCAGATGCACCAACTACTTTAAAAAAGTGATGAAATGGAAATGTAGGCATTTAGAAAACATTGTGTCTTGACAAAGTCAACATGGGTGTGTATAAGGAGGAAATCATGTTTGATAAATCTGTTAAAATATTTTGAGCCTGTAACAAGCAGAACAGATAAGGACAAATTAGTTTATTATAGAGTACTTTCAGGCAGCTTTCACTACGGTAACACTCATGAGGTTATTACACAGCATTGGAAGCAATATACTGCTGCTAATAGAAGAGTGAATACAGATAAATAACAGTAGAAATCAAATGTTTATTTTTGGGTTGGGAGGCTCTAAATATTGGGGTGCGGAGGGTTTGGTGATAGAGTTTGGCTCTTCACAATGTAAATTAATAATTAAAAGAAGAGGGATATATACATGAGTTTATTAATGTTATCAAATCTAGGTGGCAGCGTGGACTGATAGGAGGGCAAAGTAAGATTTATGTGAGTTATTGATACCAAAGTGAAAAGTAAAAAGGCATGCTGATGAATGTGATGCAGAAATTCTGAGGTTTGTTAGCAACATCAAGGCAGTGCATTTTTTAAAAGGCGGGAATGAAAGGTGTTTGCATTTGGAGGGACCAAGGCCACCTTGTATACGAATCATAAACATTTTCAAGAGAGAATTAGATTTAGCTCTGAGGGCGAAAGGAATCAAGGGATATGGGGAAAAAAAGCAGGAACGGGGTACTGATTTTAGATGATCAGCCATGATCATATTGAATGGCGGTGCTGGCTCGA
Organism: Okamejei kenojei; assembly: GCA_035221665.1. Taxonomy (NCBI): domain Eukaryota; kingdom Metazoa; phylum Chordata; class Chondrichthyes; order Rajiformes; family Rajidae; genus Okamejei; species Okamejei kenojei. The sequence goes on along the minus strand of CM069132.1, from coordinate 108,840,516 downwards.
AGGGTCGAATGGCCTACTCCTGCACCTATTTTTTTTCCTATAAAATTAATGTGCAAGTACAAGGAGCAAATAGGAAGGCACACAGTACATTGGCCTTTACTGCCCACCCCGAATATATGGGTCTCCAGTGATAACACATTTGAATACACGGATTGACTCGGATTTCCCGAACCAAGGAAAGGATATTTTTGCAACAGTGGGAGTGCAATAAAGATTTGTCAGGTTGATCGGAATTGTGGGTTTTTCGTGTGAGGAGATTAAACAGACTGGCCCTCTACTTTGAGTTTAGATGCAACATTATTTTATTGAAATATTAACATTTCCCATGACCTTGATAAAATTGATGTTTTCCCTGTCTGGAACCAAGGGTCAGTGTCTCATCAGAAGTCTTGACCATTCGGGTCACGGATGAGAATACATTTCTTCACCCAGAGGATCGTGAATCTTTGGAATTCTCTAAACAAGAAGGTCTATTGATCGACAGTCTCAGTGAGTATAAAGATATTTTTAAATATCAAGAGTATCACAGGTTACAGGAAAGACAATGACATAAATGACCAATTATCATTCCCCGAATTGGTAGTGCAGATATTAACCTTGTGATCATCTCCAGTCTCATAAGGTCATGTGATAGAACAGAATTAGCCCATTCGGCCCATCGTCTACTCCACCATTCAATCTGGCTGATCTATCTCTCCCTCCTAACCCCATTCTCCTCCCTTCTCCCCATAACCCCTGACACCCGTACTTATCAAGAATTTATCTATCTATGCCTTAAAAATATCCATTGACGGCCTCCACAGCCTTCTATGGCAAAGAATTCTACAGGTTCACCATCCTCTGATTAAAGAAATTCCTCCTCATCTCCTTCCTAAAGGAATGTCCTTAAATTCTGAGGACCTCTCAGACTCTCCCACTAGTGGAAATATCAACCAATGATCAATTAATTATTTGGCGAGGGAAGTAGGGATTATGGAGGGAAGGTGCTATTGGTAGAAATGGGGGTCAGGGGGATGATTGTTCGGGAATCTTCAGAAGGATGCAACAGAAAGGGTGGTTTCTTCAATTGTCCACTTGTTGATCACTTTGTGTAATGATAAGCAGTGCGTGCAAACATTACTTTCCTTGGCTTGATAAACTGCCTCATGAAATCATGTGGTGAACTTGGCAAGAAGGAAGGAAATGTGACTCTTCCAGCAGTCTATTTTTTGTTCATAACAAATTTAAAATTTGGGTGGCATTGTGGCACAGCTTATAGAGCTGCTGCCTCACAGCGCCAAGGTCCCAGGTTCAATCCTGACCTTGACTGCAGTCTGCATTGTGATTGCACATTCTCCTTATGACCACATGGGTTTCCTCGGGGTGCTCCAGTTTCTTCCCACATTCCAAAGACATGTAGGTTAATTGGCCTCTGTAAATTACCCCAGGTGTGTAGAGAGTGGATTTGAAAGTAGAATAACCTGGAACAGGTGTGAACGGGTGATTGATGGTCGGCATGGTCTCGGTGAGCTGAAGGGCTTGTTTCCATGCTGGATTCACTTAAGTGATATCTGTTATTTCTAATCTCATTCTTCTACAATATGGGTACTTTCCAAAACATAGTAATCAGTTTTCAACCAAATTATGTTGTGGTTTATTTTAAGAATATACAAAAGCAGTAGGCCACCCAAACCCTCAAGCCTTTTATACTATTCAATAAAATAATGGGCGAACTGATTATAACCTCAGTTCTGGATGCAGATGCAGCATGCAGTTAAGACTGCAAATGGTACGTGGCCTTCAGTATAAGAGGTTTTGCACGCAGGAACAGGGATGTCTTCTACAGGACATTGATAAGACACACACAAATTACTGCGTGCAGTTTTGATTTATTTTCCTAAAATGGTGGCGCAGCGGTAGAGTCACTGCCTTACAGTGCTGGAGACCCAGATGAAAATTTGCTTCATAGCGCACTGTGCATCTGGGAGATTCTCTTTTACAAGTGGAATATGAATATATTTAAGATACCAGATAGAATTTGAGACTCAAAGGATAGATATCAAGGAGTATGAAAATCAAGGAACATGGTATTAAGACCTAGGATCAGAGAAAATTGTTTTTAATAGCAGGGCAAGGAGTATGAAAATCGAGGAACATGGTATTAAGACCTAGGATCAGAGAGAATTGTTTTTAATAGCAGAGCAAGGTCAAAGGCTGAGTGGCTGACATTTGCTCTTTTCTTTCAAGAGCTTTCAATCCTCACGATGAAAAGAAAATCCACTTCAGCTGATTTAAATTGGAGATCCTATTTCTAGATTCTTTCAAAGAAAATATCCTCCCCACATTCACCCTGACCCTAGGCCGCAGGATCTCGCACAATTCAAGGGAAATCGGCTTTCTGAGTTGATATATGATTAGCCTTCCAATTATTTATTTCGGATAATCCACGCATTCCATATATTAGTCTTGAAAACCTTTTTCTGAACTGCAGTAACTTCCAATCTAACATCAGGAGACCAATAATGCATTTTGTAATCCAGATGTGGACGCAATAATACCCTATTGCACTGAAGCATATGCTCGCTACCTTTGTATTCAATTCCCCTGGCAGAAAATAATATTTTGCTGCTTTCAATAGACAATAGGTGCAGGAGTACGCCATTCGGCCCTTCAAGCCAGCACCTCCATTCAATGTAATCATGGCTGATCATCCACAATCAGTACCCGATTCCTGCCTTCTCCCCATATCCCCCTGACTCCACTATTTTTAAGAGCCCTACAAATACGGATTTGTACAAGCCCAGCTGCTCCATTCTCTCAGCATTTGACAGTCCCGCCATCCCGGGAATTAACCTTGTAAACCTACGCTGCACTTCCTCAATAGCAAGAATATCCTTCCTCAAATTAGGGGACCAAAACTGTACACAATACTCCAGGTGTGGTCTCACTAGGGCTCTGTACAACTGCAGAAGGACCTCTTTGCTCCTATATGCCTAATATGTTATGGCTTCAGGAAATGTTACTATCATAATCATACTTTATTAGCCAAGTATGTTTTGTAACATACGAGGAACATACGATGAAGTCTTGACCAGAGCAGACTGAGGGGAACCACTAGAAGCATTATATTTGACAATCAAAAGTCATTTGGCAAGCTGCTTCATAAAAGGTTATGTTGGATAACACATTGCCATGGTCACAGCAAACAGAGTAAATATAGTGGGATCATTTTCAGGTTGGCAACCTAGGACCTAATGCTGTACACAGGATCTGCGACGTGTTAATAACTTGGCAGACGGAAGCAAATATCAGCAACCAAATTTGTAGATGATGTAAGTAATGCACAGCATACAAATAGTTCACAGAAAGATATTGGCAGGTTTGGAAAGAGAGCTAAAAGTTGACAAATGAAGCCAAATACTTCTTCGCAAAACTTCATTAATCTTACCCGATTACCGTATTTCCCGGCAATGAAAACGCACCTGCGTTGAAGACGCACCGGCTTGGGTGCTGTGGGTTGAAGTCAAAAGGTATTACTACAGATGATGGCTTGGGTGCTTTGGCTTGAAGTGAAAAGGCAACACTGCAAATGGTGGCTTGGGTGCTTTGGCTTGAAGTTAAAAGGCACTACTGCAAAGGGTGGCTTGGGTAACTTCCTGTATGCACTGTATATTGATTTTAGGTAAAACGCTACCACTTATGCCTGTGATTTTTGGCCATCTTACTCAGCCCCCCTCTACTCAGCAGGTGCAGAGGATTCTTCCCATCAATGAAAAATAAAAGTGTTATTAGTGTTTAAAAAATGTTGAGAATCTCTCTCCTGTCAATCACACCATGAAGGCCACACCTTTTCCGGTGGGAAGGGGAGGGGTTATAAAACCCGGAAGTGTGGGTGCGGCTCAGTCTCTGCATGATGGGGGAGGGAGAGGTCACGACTGTCTGAGCTGTAAAATAACTGAACACACTGAATGTCTACTGAACTGTGAGTTTGGTGTTTTGTGTGGTTTTATGGTGGTTTTAACCTGCTTAAAATGGTATGAAACTGCATTTGAATGTGGTGGCCTTGCACCCTGCATGAAATGGTATGAAACTGCATTTGAATGTGGTGGCGTTGCACCCTGCATGAAATGGTATGAAGCTGCATTTGAATTTGGTGGCCTTGCACCCTGCTTGAAATGGAATTTCAAGAAATAGCCATGAGTCAACTGCCAGCCCACCAGCCGTGAGCGAGCTGCCAGCATATCAGGCTTGAGGGACTGAACTGCCACCCCAAGAATCCATACCAGCACTCCAGAAAGCCCCCCCCCCCCCCCCCACCCACTAATATTGGAATTGGTGGAGAGGTGGAATATTGCGTCGGGGGACCAGCCCTCCCGTGTGAACATGGAAACCAACGGGTCCCACTTAGTCTAGTAGAATATACAGCTCTTCGTGAATTTGATTTAAATTTTTACACAATAGCTAGAGGATTTAAAAAGGGTCAGTCAGTTATCAATTATCATATCCCCTCAATTATATCTATGCTCATACAGCACAGTACTTACAATTCTGTTCCATTTCTTTCATTTCCTCTGGTGGTATTTTTAATTTGTCAATGTATTCTTGAACAACATTTGTCCATTTCTGTAACGAATCCATGACCATCCAAGGCCGAGACATGTCCACCACCAACATAAGCAGAGTGTCTTTTATGTTGTCGGTGGTAACTGCAAACTTCAGGAGACCCTTGTGATAAGTGTCACCATCCAAGATCCAAACATTGCAGCGAGTGTGATCTGTTAATACAAAATTCCACAAGGTGGAAAATAAGTAGTACCTTTTCCTTACTCTCTCATCACAAAGTCACACACTATTCAGTCCTGTTCAGAAAATCTGACAGAATATTTCAGCTACTCAGAAGAGAAACATTAATTAACCCCGTAGTTTAACAGCTATTTCAGGATTTCCTCCCAATTCTAACTGTGTTAATTGCACAGAATGTACCTATCTTCTTCTAAACACATCCTTCTCCTTAGCAAGTTCATCTGAAATGTTATGAAAAGTAAGGACAATAGAATACCCCAAAATTATAGGAACCAAGGAGATGTGCTCCAAATACCGCATGGAAAACAAAAGACATTAAACATAATAGCCCAACAAAATACACAAAGATTTGACAAAATAAAATATTAGACAATAGACAATAGGTGCAGCAAAAGGCCATTCGGCCCATTCGAGCCAGCACTGCCATTCACTGTGATCATGGCTGATCATCCACATTCAGTACCCTGTTCCTGCCTTCTCACCATATCCCCTGACTCCAAATTCTTTAAGAGCTCCATCTAACTCTTTCTTCAAAGCATCCAGAGAATTGGCCTCCACTGCCTTCTGAGGCAGATAATTCCACAGATTCACAACTGGGTAAAAACGTTTTTCCTTATCTCCGTTCTAAATGGCCTACCCTTTATTCTTAAGCGTTTGCCCCGGTTCTGGGCTCCCCAAACACCGGGGAAATGTTTCCCGCCTCTAGCATGTCCAATCCCTTCATAATCTAATATGTTTCAATAAGATTCCCTCTCATCCTTCTAAATTCCAGAGTATACAAGCCCAGCCGCTCCATTCTATCAACATGACAGTCCCGCCATCCCGGGAATTAACCTCGTGAACCTACGTTGCACGCCCTCAATAACAAGAATGTCCTTCCTCAAATTTGGTGACCAAAACTGTACACAATACTCCAAGTGTGGTCTCACAAGGGCTCTGTACAACTGCAGAAGGACCTCTTTGCTCCTATACTCAACTCCTCTTGTTATGAAGGCCATCATGCCATTAGCCTTTTTCACTGCCTGCTGTATCTGCATGCTTACTTTCAGTGAATGATGAACAAGGATCCCCCCAGATCTCTTTGTACTTCCCCTTTTCCTAACTTGACACCATTCAGATAATAATCTGCCTTGTTGAAGAAGGAACTGCAGATGCTGGAGAATCGAGGGTTACACAAAAAGCTGGAGAAACTCAGCGGGTGCAGCAGCAGACAAAGTGTTGAAGAAGGAACTGCAGATGCTGAAGAAGGGTCTCGACTCGAAACGTCGCCTATCTCCTTCGCTCCTTAGATGCTGCTGCACCCGCTGAGTTTCTCCAGCTTTTTGTGTAACCCCCAATAATCTGCCTTCCTGTTTTTGCCACCAAAGGGGATAACCTCACATTTATCCACATTAAACTGCATCTGCCATGCATCATCTCACTCACCCAACCTGTCCCAAGTCACCCTGCATCCTCATAACATCCTCCACACAGTTCACACTGCCACCCAGCTTTGTGCCATCTGCAAATTTGCTGATGTTACTTTGCATCCATTCATCAAAATTATTGATGTATATTGTAAATAGCTGCGGTCCCAGCACCGAGCCTTGCGGTAAATAGCTGCGGTCCCAGCACCGAGCCTTGTAACAGTCACTGCCTGCCATTCTGAAAGGGACCCGTTAATCCCTACTCTTTGTTTCCTGTCTGGCAACCATTTTATATCCATGTCAGTATCCTACCCCCAATACCATGTTCTCAAATTTTGCCCACGAATCTCCTACGTGGGACATTATCAAATGCTTTCTGAAAGTCCAGGTACATTGAATCCACTGACTCTCCAGTGTCTGTGGAATTCTCTCCCTCAGAGGGCAGTGGAGGCAGGTTCTCTGGATGCTTTCAAGCGAGCAAGATAGGGCTCTTAAAAATAGCGGTGTCAGGGGATATGGGGAGAAGGCAGGAACGTGGTACTGATTGGGGATGATCAGCCATGATCACATTGAATGGCGGTGCTGGCTCGAAGGGCCAAATGGCCTACTCCTGCACCTATTGTCTATTGTCTCCCTAGTCCATTTCCCTCATTACATCTTCAAAAAATTCCAGAAGATTAGTCATGCATGATTTCCCCTTTATAAATTCATGCTCACTCGGACCGATCATGTTACTGCTTTCCAAAGGTGCCGCTATTTCATCTTTTATAATTGACTCCAGCATCTTCCCCACCACCGATGTCAGGCTAACTGGTCTATAATTCCCTGTTTTCTCTCTCCTTCCTTTCATAAAGTGTGGGATAACATTAGTTACTATCCAATCCTGAATCTATAGAACATTGGAAAATTATCACCAATGCGTCCACGATTTCTAGAGCCACTTCCTTAAGTACCCTGGGATGCAGGCCATCAGACCCTGGGGATTTATCAGCCTTCAGTCCCATCAGTCTACCCAACACCATTTCCTGCCTAATGGGAATTTCCTTCAGTTCCTCTGTCACCCTAGATCCTCTGGCCACTAGTACATCAGGGAAATTGTTTGTGTCTTCCTTAGTGAAGACGGATCCAAAGTACCTGTTCAACTCGTCTGGCATTTCCTTGTTCCCCACAATAAATTCACCTGTTTCAGTCTTCAAGGTTCCAACTTTGGTCGTAACTAATTTTTTCCTCTTCACAAACCTAAAGAAACTTTTACTATCCTCCTTTATATTCTTGGCTAGCTTACCTTCGTACCTCATCTTTTCTCCCCATATAGCCTTTTTAGTTATCTTCTGTTGCTCTTTAAAAGTTACCCAATCCTCTGGCTTCCTGCTCATCTTTGCTATGTTATACTTCTCTTTTATATTTATATTGTCCTTGACTTCCTTTGCCAGCCACGGTCGTGCCTTACTCCCCATGGAATTTGTATTCCTCTTTGGAATGAACTGATCCTGCACCTTCTGTATTATTCCCAGAAATACCTGGCATTGCTGTTCCACTGTCACCCCCTGCTAGGGTGTCTTTCGAGTCAACTTTGGCCAGCTCCTCTCTCATGGCTCCATAGTCCCCTTTGTTCAACTGTAATACTGACACTTCTGATTTTCCCTTCTCCCTCTGAAATTGTTAAAAACTTAACTCTGAAAACTCTGAAAACTTAAACTGAATAAACGGCAAAAAGTTTTAAGATGGATAGCTTTGGATAATGAATTTAAACCAGGGATGTACGACTCAACATTTAAAGAGTGGATGAAGAAAGGAATTACTGCATTTTGTACTGTTATTGAAAATGGAGACCTAAGAAGTTTTCAAGATTTGAAGGATAGATTTGCACTTCGGAACCAAGACTTGTTTAGATACCTCCAACTGAGAGATTATTACAATAAAAAGGTAAAAAGGGAGGCACTAGAAGAAAATAATCCAGTGATAGAAGTGATAGTTAGTGCGTATCATCAAAAAACATTAAGGATTATTTCTAAACTTTATCATAGTTTAATGGAATGTCAAGCTAAAACTACATTTTATGTAAAATTTAAGTGGGAAAAGGAATTGAACATTACGGTCTCAGAAGAAGAATGGCATCATATGTGTGTAACACTGCAGACATCCACCAATTCACAACATTGGAGAGAATTTAATTGGAAAAAATTGATTTGTTTCTTTATTACGCCTAACATAAAAAGCAAGCAAATTCTAAGGCAGCAAAAATGCTGGAGGCAATGTGGCCAAACAGACGCAAACCATGCACATATCTTCTGGAGTTGCCCAAAAATAGAACCATTTTGGGACAGAGTGAATTCAGAATTAACGGAGGTATTAGGATATATAGTCTGCAAGAAGTGCTCCATTTTATACGTGGGTAATATAAATACAGTGGTGCTGAAGGAAGACTATTACTTGGTTAAAATCCTACTCACAGCTGGCAGAAAGGCCATTACAAGAAACTGGCTTGCAGCGGACACACCCAGACTTAGACAATGGTTAGACATAGTACAGGAAATATTTGTCATGGAGAAAATGACATATTCTCTAAGAGTGAAAGAAGACTAATTTAAAAGAAAATGGGAAAAATGGATTAGGTATAGAAATACTGTATAATTTTATAGACAATAATGCAAGTTATTGGAAAATGTTTTAATATGAAAATAGTTCTGTATACGGCATCATTAATTGTAAACTGAACCCCCCGCTACACTGTTGTACGTTTCATTGTAATGTTGTATGTTTCGTTGTTATATTTGTTTTATTTGTGTATACATAAAAGCAATAAAAACTAAAGTTAAAAAAAAAGAAATTGTAGGTTAAAACTTATCATAATATGGTTACTACCTCCTAATGGCTCCTTTACCTCGAGTTCCCTTATCAAATCCGGTTCAATACACAATTCTAAATCCAGAATTGCCTTCTCCCTGGTTGGCTCCAGTACAAGCTGCTCGAAGACCTGCATGTTGAAATCTCCCTTTACAACCGTAGCATTACCTTTGCGACATGCCAATTTTAACTCTTGATTCCACTCTCACCCTATATCCAGGCTACTGTTTAGGGGCCTGTAGATAACTCCCATTAGGGTATTTTTACCCTTATATCCTCTCTTATATACAGGTGCCAAATTACAGGACATCATGCAGATGATAAAGCGACAAAAATAAATATCTCCAGCTGGAATCTTGCTTCCACTTCTTAGTAGCTGTATGATACAGTATTTTTGGTGGACAAGAATGTTGGTAGCAGATAGAGCATGCTAAAAAAAGAGGGAACAGAGGATGCACAGGATAATGGTCAATGTCACACATGTCAGGGCAACCCTCGAGAGTGAACCAGTGAAAAGCAACTGGCCAGAATGGAGTTCCCAGCCATGTCCCCAGACCCTGCACAGACCAGTTGACAGATGTATTCATGGACATCTTTAACCTTTGCCTACTCCATTCCAAGTTGCCCACATGCTTTAAGAGGACAACTATCATTCATTACTGACGCCAAAGGAAAGCAACGTAGAATGCCTTAATAATTACCGCCTTGTGGCATTCATGGTGCTTCAAAAGGATCTTCAAGGCACACATCAACTCTGCCTTCCCAGACAGCCTTGATCCATTGCAATTTGCCTACCACCACAACAGATTCATGGCAGACAACATCTCCCTGGCCCTACATTGATCCCTGGAACGACTGGATAACAAGGACTCGTCCGCACTGATAATTATTGATTATAGCTTCATCTTCAATACCATAATGTTAACAAGACTCGTCCCCAAACACCTAGATCTAGGACCGTAACCTTTCTACAACTGGATCCTTGTCTTCCTGACCCATAGATCACAATCAGTAAGGATATGTGACAAACAATGTTCCACGACAATTCTCAACACCAGTGCCTCACATGGATGTATTTTCAGCCCCTTATATGGTCCCTATTCACTTACGACTGTGCGGCCAAAAACTGCTCCAACTTCATTACAAGCTTGAAGATGACACCAACATGGTTAGAGCGTATCATGAACAATGGTGAGAAGATATATAGAAAAGAGATAGATAGCTTAGTAACATAGTGTTAAGACAACAACCTCTCCTTCAATGACAGCAAAACAAAGAAGCAAGTTATTGACTTCAGGAAACAGAATAGTGCATAAGAAGTGTCTGAAGAAGGGTCTCGACCCGAAACGTCGCCTATCTCCTTCGCTCCTTAGATGCTGCTGCACCCGCTGAGTTTCTCCAGCTTTTTGTGTACCAACAGAATAGTGTATATGCCCCAATTAGCATCAATTGTACTGAAGTGGAGATGGTCGACAGCTTCATGTTTCTAGGTGTAAATATCACCAATTTGTCCTGGTCCAACTACTTTGGCACCATGGAAGCTACCAAAGCCTCTATTGCTGAGAACTCAGAGAAAATTTAGGATGTGCATAAAACACAGAACAGTACAGCTTATCTCCAATGAATCTTACTAATCTCTATAGATGCACCATCGAAAGCAATCAATCGGGATCCCAGCTTGGTATGGCAACAGCTGTGCCCAAGACCACAAAAAATTGGTTGGAGTTGTAGGGTGCAGCACTTTATCCCACCAATGCCCCCTCCCCAACGACCCACCTTCATTCCACCCTCCAATTTATCTACAAATCATAGTGACTCGGGGAAAACTCCAAACGTAATCAAAGATCACTTACACACTGGTTATTTCCTCTTCTCCCCTTCCCATATGGCAAAAGATACAAAAACTTGATATTTCATTCCACTAGCTATTACACCTGCTATTTAGTTTAAAGATACTGTATTGAAACAGGCCCGTCGGCCCACCAATTCCTTGCCAACCATCGATCATACCTGTTATCCCATTATCATCTAGGAGTGCAGGTCCATTGTTCCTTGAAAGTGGCATCACAGGTAGATAGGGCAGTCAAGACGGCTTTCGGCCCAATGGCCTTCATCAATCGGAGTAATGGGTACAGAGGTTATATTACAGATGTACAAGATATGGGTGAGGCCATGTTTGGAGTATTGTGCTCAATTTTGGTCACCCTGTTATAGGAAAGATGTTAAGCTGGAAAGGGCACAGAGAAGATTTACGAGGATGTTGCGAGGACTCAGGGTCTGAGTTACAGGGAGAGATTGAGCAGCCTGGAGCGCAGGAAGATGATGGGTGATCTTATAGAGGTGTATGAGATCATGAGGGGAATCAATCGTGTAAATGCACAGAGTATTTTACCCTTGTTGTGAATAGGGTGGTGCCATGTTTTGGTAACAGTCGCCACACATAGCTTCGCTCCCGAAAATTTGCGATTTTTCGCATTAAAACTGGATTTAGAGATCGGGACCGATTAAAAAAGGTTATCAGAGGCCTTGAATGCTCTGCTGATGGCGTCAACAATAAGTGTTGTGCATTAAACTCTGGATTTAACCCTTGAAATGCAGAATCCGATTTCTGCTCAGAGTCCTCAGAGAAGCATTTCAAAAATATACTGCAGCACTGAGATAGAGCCTGAGGAGCTTGGAGAATCGACTTTTGAAGGTGCACTTGAAGGAAAACTGCCTTCCGAAATGTCTAAAAGAGCTAAGGCAGATAAGGAGAAAGACTTGGAGGACTTAAAGCAAACGGCAAGAGCACTAAAAGATGAAAAGGTGGATGGAACGCACATGGAAAAAATGATGAAAGATATGACATAAGCTAATGCTGAATACGAATACGGGCAATTTGAAAGTTATTGAGTCTGTGCAGGATTCCATCAACACATTGAATAAAAGAATTGAAGATGTGAGAGTTGAACTATTGGAGCGAATGGACAAGGGGGAAGAAGACACTAATAAGAAGTTTGTTGCAGTGCATGAGACTGTCGCCTCATATGTGAAAACAATGAAAGAGATGGAGGAAGAGATGGGACGAATGGCCGAGGATATGAAGAAAATGAAGACACAGCACGACCTCACTGCAAAACAGCTGGCAAAATGTTCGGATAAGTGCCTAGACTTGGAAACTCGTTCGAGACGCTTTAATCTAAGGCTAGTAAGAGTACCCGAGGAAGCCGAGGGAGATAACCCTCGGGAGTTTGCTGCGGATCTAATTAAAGAAGCTCTCAATCTTCCTAACCTTCCGAAAATTGAAGCGGCACATCGAATTCCGAGATTCAAACAAAAATCCCAAACAGGCTCAGAATACACACGTCAAATCATTGTGAAATTTCGGGACATCTCTGGCGTGGAAGAGGTGATGAGTAATATCAAATATGGAGTACCACTGAAATACGAGCAGACAACCTTTAAAATATTTAGAGATTACCCCTATGAAGTACTCCAAAAAAGAAATCAGTTCTTCAAGGTAAAGCAAGCGCTCCAAGGCGTAAGGGTGTCAGATATGGAGTCTACTTTCCCGCGAGAATGCGCATTTCTTACAACGATCAGGAAAAATCGTTTACAAATCCGGAGAGCGCATATAAATATGCCTTAACCATCGTGGAAGAGAATAAGTAACTTGAAAAGCTGTACTGTATGGACACTCTCTCTCTTTACTATTTCAACATGAAATGTGTTCAACAGAAGATGGAACTCTCCCTGTGTTTAGACTCGACGGCTTATCGAGGAATGTTAATTCAAGGACATACTGGGTTCCAAGTGATGTGGAAAAAGATAAACACTGAATACAGAGCTTTACAATATAATCTGAACAGAGCAATTACCGTGGTTTAAAATTTTTTAACTGAATAACCTAATGTTATAGAAATAACACTTTTAACACTTAAAACATAGAATACTATCATAGAAATTGTAATGAACATTAACCAGATCGGTAGTAAGGGGCTGATTTACAATCTAACATCTATAACTTAATAAGTTTTAAGCAGATTTATAACCGGGTTGTGAGGGGGATGACGGGCTCCTGGCTCAGATCCAGAAGCCTGCCCTAGGTAGCCCCTTCAACCAATAGCTGATAATTATCGAGGTAAAAACTGATGCTTAACATTCTGTTGATAAAACAGTTAGATATATTTGGGAATACATATGAAATGGATATATGTACTGCAATTAGGTATTATATAGTTGATTTGGAATCGGCTCGGTTCTAGTACGGATATGTTATGACTTATTGAGGGAACGGAGCTATTTGTTTATTAACATCGACAACGGCAGTCGATACAATTTTTTTTCCCACCAACAGGTGGGCCACTTATTACAGCGCCGACAAGCTCGTCATTGTATTTTCACTTTTACTATTTTTTTTAAAAATTATCACAATTAATCACATGTGTGTTTTTTTATTCAAGGATAATCGCAAAAGAAATCCACAAACTGAACTTGGTAGGTTGACTGTTCCCCTATTGTTTAAAGACCTGAGGTATGGATGCACCACAAGATACATAGGTACGAAACCTAGTCAAAATGCAAGACACTAAACAAACTAAATCGGGAGGAATCTCATTTTGCAGTTGGAATATTAGGGGGGCTAACGAACGTATTAAAAGGGTAAGATTTTAGCACAGCTGAAAGCATTTAAGTCAGATGTTATCTTCCTCCAAGAAACGCATCTTAAAGTTCAAGATCAAGTTAGATTGAGGGCCAACTGGATAGGTCAAACTTTTCATTCGTCATACACGTCAAAATCCAGAGGCACGTCCATCATGATTCGCAAAGATATACCATTTAAACAGAAAAATACCTTAACAGATAAGGATGGGAGATATTTGATAGTTACCGGTGAGATCCATGCAATCCCAATCACATTGGTAAATATATATGCGCCTAACTTTGATAATCCGCATTTTTTAAATAAAATTTTGAATATAATTGCAGAATATAATTACCAGAATGTTATAATTAGGGGAGACTTTAACTGTGTCTTAGATCCTTATTTAGATAAATCCAGTCAAAAACAACGAGGTAATATGAAATCTAAAACTAGTGAACTTTTAAAAAACAAATATAACATGTTTATTGCAAATCCGACAGGCAAGGAATATTCATTTTATTCATCGGTACACAAGACTTACTCACGTATAGATTATTTCCTGGTAGACACAAAATTAATTCCGTATACTCTTAACCCAAAATACCACACAAATATGATTTCAGATCATTCCCCCCTAACCTTTTTTTTAAAAATAGAAGGCATGTCTAAGAATACATCGTTCTGGAGGTATATCCCCAAATTATCCCCAAGGGAGTATATACTAAGACAGCAAATGGATCTTTTTTTCGAAATAAATGATACGCCTGACACACCACCTACATTATTATGGGAATCTTTCAAAGCTTTTATTAGAGGTGTTATAATCTCATACCAAGCCTTTCAGAATAAAAAAAATAAGAATGAACAACGGCAGCTAGAGGAACAAATTAGACAATTGGATATAGATAATGCTAAAGACCCGTCCATGGATAAACACAATAAAATATTAATACTAAAATTCAAATTAAATAAATTACTATCAGAGAAAGTTATAAGATTATTCCAAATTACAAGACAGGAACAGTTTGAATTTGGGGAGAAGCCTCATAAACTTCTTGCACGCCAATTAAAAAAACGAGAAAAGGAACACACGATTTCAAAGATTAAATCAGACAAAGGGGAAGTATTAACATTACCGAATGAAATTAATAAAAGATTTGTGCAATTTTATGAGAATTTGTATACATCCAAAACGACAACGGACACCAAAACAATCACTGAGTTTCTGGATAATTGCAATCTTCCCAAACTAGAATTGCAGGAACAAGAGGAATTGGGAGCACAAATCTCAAATAAGGAAATAGAAGAAACAATATTCTCATTAAAAAATGGAAAAACACCAGGTCCCGACGGATTTAGTAATGAATTCTATAAAAGTTTTTACGATATATTTAGTCCTCGTCTACAGAAAATGTACACACACGCTTTCAGAGAACAAATATTACCTGATACACTAGCAGAATCTACGATTACATTAATACTTAAGAAAGATAAAGATGAGGAAGAACCTGGATCCTATAGAGCTATCGCGTTGTTAAATACAGATCAAAAAATATTAGCAAAAATATTAGCAGGAAGATTAAGTACGCCATTAAACTAATACATCCGGATCAAACGGGCTTTATCCCTAAGAGACATTCATTTAATAATTTGAGACGTCTGCTTAATATAATGCACTCACACCAAGCTAAAGATCCAAATCTCGCAACTATTTCGCTGGATGCAGAGAAAGCACTCGATCAGGTTGAATGGAAGTATATGGTTAAGGTATTGCAAAAATTTCAACTGGGAGAGAATTTCATTCAATGGATGAAATTATTATATAATAAGCCTACGGCCAGAATATTAACTAATAATATTTTATCCACGAAATTTCAACTGTCAAGGGGTAATAGACAAGGTTGTTCATTATCACCATTGTTATTTGCCCTCATAATTGAACCACTAGCGGAAAATATTAGAACTCATCCAAATATCCATGGATACAAGACAAAATATTCAAACAATAAAATATCATTATACGCTGATGATGTACTTTTGTACATCACAAAGCCTCATATCACTACACCCAATATTTTAAATTTAATTGAGGATTTCGGTTCATTTTCAGGTTACAGAATAAATTGGAATAAAAGTGAAATCATGTCAATAAAACCGAAAGATTCTACACATCTCGTACAATTTCCTTTTAAAATAGCTGGGGAAAAATTTAAATACTTGGGCATTGAAATTACTAGAAGATATCAAGACATGTTTAAAGCAAACTATAACCCTGTACTTAAGAAATTACATAGTTTAATTAAATTCTGGAAAACGCTCCCGATGTCCTTAATAGGTCGAATAAACGCCATAAAAATGATTTTTCTACCACAAATTCTATACTTGTTCCAATCAATGCCACTATATCTACCCAAAAAGTTAAAACAAAAAAAAATTGGACTCAGATATTACAAATTTTATTTGGGATTATAAGACCCATAGAATACAAAGACCACACCTGAATAAACCCAAAGTAGTAGGGGGATTAGCACTCCCTAATTGTATGTATTATTATTGGTCGGTAAATATTAGAAATATGATTCAATTGTTGGATAATGCTCTTCATCAACCGGAATGGATCATTATGGAAAAAGAGGACTGCCCCCCCTTTAATATTGGTGCGATCCTTCTTTCACCAATGACGGTGAATAATACAAAATACAACAAAAACCCAATTATACATAGTACAATCAGAATTTGGAAACAAATAAAATACAATTTAAAATTAAGAAACTTATCTCTCCTATCTCCTATTGCTAAAAACCCTCAGTTTAAACCCTCGATTATAGACAAAGCATTCATACAATGGGAAAGAGCAGGAATTAAAACTTTGGGAGGTTTGTAAGATACGGGAAAACTGTTATCATTTAAGCAATTACAACTAAAATACAATCTGGGTAACAATCAGTATTTTAAATATTTCCAAATATGTGATTATTTGAAAAGACATGCACATGAATTTCACACAATGCCATTAGACTTACTAGATGAAGTAATGAATACAAAGGCGGAATCATCAAATTTAATTTCACATATATATATTATACTAAATGCAGTAATACCAACAACGGAAGGTATTAGAGGTGAGTGGGAAAACGAACTAAGCATAATAATTTCCAATTAAAGGTGGAAAGAATACTTATTAAATGTGCACAAATGCTCAATTAACGCAAGACACACTTTAATACAATTTAAAATTATACATAGATTATACTACTCAAAAACTAAATTAAATAAATTTTTCCCTAACGTTTCACCAATTTGTGATAAATGCCACTGTCAAGAAGCTACAATAGCGCACTCATTCATCTTTTGTACAAAAATTCAAAGGTTTTGGATTGAAAGCTTTGAAATTTTCACAAAAGTGTTTAAAATAAAAATGACACCAAAGCCAGAATGGATTATTTTCGGAATGACAGAAGGTAGTCCGGAATTAAATGCGTATCAAAAGAATTTATTTGATCAAGCTTGAAGTAGAAGCTATTGCTGAAGACGTGTAGGAAGGAACTGCAGATGGTGGTTTAAATCAAAGATAGACACAAAATGCTGGAGTAACTCAGCGGGACAGGCAGCATCTCTAGAGAGAAGGATTGGGTGACGTTTCGGGTCAAGATGCTTCTTCAGACTGAGTTACTCCAGCATTTTGTATCTATCTCCTATTGCTGAAGATGTTTGCTTGAAGTATGGATTGCCCCATTGAGTTGGATAATGAAGGCTACAAAGGGATTATTAATTTCCAGATCTTTTACGTAAAGAAAAATCAGCAAGAATAAAGAGGAAGAAAATGTTCAACCATGGAATAGCGAGTGCTCACCTTCAATATCTTCATCATGAACATCCAGGTACAAGAATTCCATTCCTCGTCCTTTCTTGTAATCCTCCACTCCTTGCAGTTTTGCTATTAAAGTAGTTTTACCAGATCCATCTTCTCCTGGAAATAAAGCAAGAGTTTGGGAAAAATAGTAAAGCATATTATCTGAACACGTCGGGCGGCACGGTGATGCAGCGGTAGAGTTGTTGCCTTACAGCGTTGCAGCACTGCAGACCCTGGTTCAATCCCAACTACGGGTGCTGCCGGAATTGTATGTTCTCCCAGTGACCAAGTGGACTTTTCCTGAGATCTCCGGTTTCCTCCCACACTCCAAAGACGTACAGGTATGTAGTTAAACTGAACCTTCTGAATTTTATAGTCGGCAGGGCAGTACTCTGCATATCGCCAAATTGGACAATTTTACATTTTTATCAAGCCAATTAACCTACAAACCTGTACGTCTTTGTAGTGTGGGAGGAAACCGAAGATCTCGGAGAGAACCCACGCAGATCACGGGGAGAACGTACAAACTCCAAATAAACAGCGCCTGTAGTCGGGATCGAACCCGGGACTCTGGTGTTGCATTTTGCTGTAAGGCAGCAACTCTACCGCTGTGCCACCATGACTGCCAAACTGGTTTAGTAAATGTAAAAATTGTTACTAGTGTGTGTAGGATAATGTTAATATGAGGGGATCGCTGGTCGGCAGGGACTCAGTGGACCTAAGGGTCTGTTTCCACGCTGAATCTCTAAACTAAGCATCACATCAGAAATACAACCAATGCAAACTATTGTCTAGATCAGATAATGTTACTTGCTCAATTCAAGTTTTAATTTTATGAATAGTATATTTTAAATTGAATATTGAAATTACTTTATTCCCATAACAAAATGTTAATTTAACAGTTTAGAATTTAGAATATTTGAAAAATATTTATCTTGAGGAAATAATTCCCGGAAATAATTCTTAAAAAAAGGCATTAGGTTGTGGGTGCATTAGAAATTAAAATACAATAAAAATGTGTGTTCTATAGTTTCTATGTCTCCTCTGGATACAATTGTGTCACTGTAACCTCTCTAATATCGATCAATAATCAATAGATACAAGCAAGCTCTCTGCCTGGGCATATATGACCAGTAGTCTCTATATACGGCCACCTTATATTCTGAAGAGTCTTTTGCCAATGAAATCACCTGCGAAAACCATTTTTTTTTGGTATCTGAGAATAGCAGTGTTCCTTTGACATTGTTGGTTTATTGTCATGTAAACATTGCAATGTAAACATACTCTCCGTTAGGATTCGTCTGCATTCAAACAAATGTATATTTCAATACCCTGGTGCCCATCAATATCATCAAACATATCAAAATAGAAATATCAGGAGCTGGCTTTCTCTCTATTTAATAAGTGTGCCTAACTTGTGCTCAAAGAAATAAGCCATTCCACTGAAGTTAACTAACACCAATGCACTGGGACCTCAAAAAGTATTCACTTATAAGGTATTGCAATCTTGTAATGTCAAAATATCAGTTATTACTGAAATTCAGTGTTTTTTTATCTAAATTAACCAATGGACTCTGTAGGAGGAAAATGATTTTTGACTGTCTCAATTAAACGAGTTTGGTGTTTATGACGTCGTTTTCTCTACACTTAAGAAATCAAATGACCATTTTACAAAACATTTCTGGTCAGTCCACAAGCACCACTTGACCTTCCAGTCACAAGTTACTTTAATTTTCCACTGCACTCCCATTCTGACTTGTGTCGTGGGCCTCCTATATTGCTCCAATAATGCGGTGCGGCCGAACCACTACTTTTGTTCTTTTTTTCCTATCTCTATGTTTAAAGTAGACATTACCATGACAATTTTCCTCTAAACCCTATCACAAATATTTCCTGTGTTCTCTCCACCCCTCCTTTCCTCAACTTAATGCGCTTGTTTTGTTTCATATTCCCAATTCTGATGAAGGGCTATCCTTGACCCAAAACGTACACGTTATTTATCTCCCAGCTGATGCTACTTAACCTGTCACAACAATGTTTTGCTCCAGTTAATATTCTAAACGGCCACTGGTGCCTCTGGAGTTACGATTAGCTCTGGGATAGAAAAGATCAAAAACTGGAAAACAAAGTCGAGTTTTTCCAAAGGCAGGATACTATAAAATTCATAAAACTTACAAAATCATTTAAGTTGTACTCTTCCCTCCCCGTCATAAGGCCAGGTTCTTGGGCCTGTCCCACTTTGGCCGTCAGTTCCGCGACAGGCCGTTGGCGCGCAAAGATTTTGTTCACTACAAAAATTTCGGAGCCCCGCACGATGTTGTGCACAACTACATAGCCCTCCGCGCTTCTAAGTGGGACCGGCCCCGCGCAGCCATATGATGCCCGTACGCCTCAATGCGACCACGAGGTCGCGTAATTTGCATGCCAAGGACTGGGGCATTGAGGCTTTGGTGAGTCTCAGGATAAAGTTTGGGCTGTCACTTTCAGGCATGATATTCACCTCCAGCAAAAACGTAGGAAGTATTGGCTGGGGGTCCAGGAGGCCGGCTAGGCCCCCAGCGGAGGTTCAGGGGGCAACGCATTTTCAATGAATTGAAAGTGATTCCCAAGCTTTCTGCTGGTAGTTTAAACAGAAGCTTTGATTTTTTTCTAACACATAACCAGTAAAATAACCCCCAAAAGATAAACATTGCATGAAATAAATGACTTCATACAGCTAAAAAAATCTTTACAAAAAATGTTACCTGAAATTTCTCTTTGCCTAGCACTGTGTGCAAACAGCACAGAAAAAGTGATTGATAAACCTATGATGTAGGTTACATTACCGAAACTCTAGTTTGACTTCCTCTTTGCCTGACACTTTCTTTTTGTATTAAGCAAAACAGAAAGTGCTGGAGGAACTCAGCAGGTCAGTTCAGTTCAGAACTGACAATAAAGCAAACTGAACTGACCTGCAGAATTCCTCCAGCACTTTCTGTTTTGCTCAAGATTCCAAAATCAGCAATTCTTTGTCTCTTCATTGCATCACTGTCGTTGATCATAAGTACTTTGGTTTTTGTACCATGATCTAGCTTACTTAGAATAACCAATAATTTACTACATATGTATCACTGTTGCTTCTCCTACAGCAAGTTAAAAAAAATAATTGTTCCAGTTCAGATGACAAATCTGCACTCTTGCGGCTTAAAATTCTGTCCAGAAGCATTCCAGTTCTTGGCAGGGTTCCTTAGATTGCAATCCAATAAATCCATAAGCATTAAAATTCACCCCTTAGGCATTCCAGCCCAAGGTCTATTTACACTGCAAACACTGCAAGCGTGGCACCATCCCTAACAAAGTCAATATCAATGCACTGTTCAATTAGCCTTCCCCAGAGCGGGTAGTCTGGCTGTAGACATCACTACGGCCGGGAGCCATCCCTAGCCTGGCACCATCACCCACCGTGTTCTTCTTCGACACCATCTTATCTATCTATTATCTTAGCCTGACATCGGTGGTGGGGAAGATGTTGGAGTCAATTATAAACGATGAGATAGCCGATCATTTGGATAGCAGTAACAGGATCGGTCCGAATTAGCGTGGATTTACGAAGGGGAAATCGTGCTTGACTAAACTTCTGGAATTTTTTGAAGATGGTAGGAAAATGGACAAGGGAGAGCAAGTGGATGTAGTGTACCTGGACTTTCAGAAAGCATTTGATAAGGTCCCACATAGGAGATTAGTGGGCAAAATTAGGGCACATGGTATTGGGGGTAAAGTGCTGACATGGATAGAGAAGTGGTTGGCAGACAGGAAACAAAGAGTAGGGAATAACGGGTCCCTTTCAGAATGGCAGGCAGTGACTAGTGGGGTATCGCAAGGCTCGGTGCTGGGACCGCAGCTATTTACAATATACATCAATGATTTGGATGAAGGGATTCAAAGTAACATTAGCAAATTTGCAGATGCCACTAAGCTGGGTGGCAGTGTGAAATGTGAGGAGGATGCTATGAGAATGCAGGGTGACTTGGACAGGTTGGAGGAGTGGGCAGATGCATGGCAGATGAAGTTTAATGCGGATAAATGTGAGGTTATCCACTTTGGTAGCAAAAACAGGAAGGCAGATTACTATCTAAATGGCGACAAGTTGGGAAAAGGGGAAGTACGACGGGATCTGGGGGTCCTTGTACATCAGTCTATGAAAGTAAGCATGCAGGTACAGCAGGCAGTGAAGAAAGCGAATGGCATGTTGGCCTTTATAACAAAAGGAATCGAATATAGGAGCAAAGAGGTCCTTCTGCAGTTGTACAGAGCCCCAGTGAGACCACACCTGGTGTATTGTGTGCAGTTTTGGTCCCCTAATTTGAGGAAGGACATTCTTGCTATTGAGGGAGTGCAGCGTAGGTTTACAAGATTAATTCCCGGGATGGCTGGACTGTCATGTGCTGAGAGAATGGAGCAGCTGGGCTTGTACACTCTGGAGTTTAGAAGGATGAGAGGAAAACTCATTGAAGCATATAAGATTGTTAAGGGCTTGGACACACTAGCAGGAAACATGTTCCCGATATTGGGGAAGTCCAGAACCAGGGGCCACAGTTTAAGAATAAGGAGCAAGCCATTTAGAACGGAGACGAGGAAACACTTTTTCTCACAGAGAGTGGTGAATCTGTGGAATTCTCTGCCTCAGAGGGCGGCGGAGGCAGGTTCTCTGGATGCTTTCAAGAGAGAGCTAGATAGGGCTCTTAAAAATAGCAGAGTCAGGGGATATGGGGAGAAGGCAGGAACAGGGTACTGATTGGGGATGATCAGCCATGATCACATTGAATGGCGGTGCTGGCTCGAAGGGCCGAATGGCCTACTCCTGCACCTATTGTCTATTGTTTATCTTCTTTGATGCGCACGATCGGCTCCAACTTTCCCATTACATCGTGGTTTTGTATTGTTGTCTTTGAGGGTGAGGGAGAGGGGGAAGAGGGTAGTTGCAGAAGAAGAACGGGACGTAATGGCCGCTCACATCAGCACCGGGAGAGAGCGGGGTCTTCTCCTCTCCTTATGTATATGGCGATGGCCGTGACCGTTGGCCATGCGCCGCCGCAGGCGCTGCTGGGAGCTGTAGTCCGAACCTGTGCCCCCGATGCCCCGCCCGTTGCGCTCGCCCCAAGCACCGCGCTGCCTGGCTCCCCCGCCGCAGTCTCTAGATGAGGCGCCTTCGCTCGCCTCAAGTCGGAGAATAATAATAACAAGAATAATAAATAATAAATAATAATAATAATAAATAATTGAAAAATCGGATTAATTTGCTAGGAAAACAAAAAAATCTGAATTCCGATTTAAATCGGAGGAATATCAAGCCTCCACTTTGTTTGTTTCAGAGTGCAACTTGGTCCTGGGAAGGTGGAATGTAAGCTAGTGATGTGGAGCGCTTGACCTGTGGGATGCGAGAACGCAGGAATATGGTGAGTGTCCCTGAGGACTACATTTGCAGGAGTTGCGTCCAGGTGCAGCTCCTTAACAACCATGTTCGGGGACTGGAGCTGCAATTGGATGACTCAGTCTCATCCGGGAGAGTGAGGAAGTTATAGATAGGAGCTATCGAGAGGTGGTCACAACCAAGGTGCACAAAAAGAATAGATGGGTGAGATGGTGAAAGTTGGTGAGAATAGATGGTGAAAGTTGGCCATTCCCCTGCAAAACAGGTATAGCACTTGGATACTGTTGAGGGGGATGACTGTTCAGGGTAGCGCAGTGGCAGCCAGGATTGTGGCACAGGGCCTGGTTCTGACTCACAGCATCATAGGATGAAGTCAGGCAGAGGATAGTGATAGGGGGCTCGCAAGTTAGAGGGACAGACAGATTCTGAGGCAGCAAACGGAACTCCAGGATGATCTGTTGCCTCCCTCGTGCAAGGGTCCCAGATGTCTTGGAATGGCTGCAGAACATTCTCAAGAAGGATGAGCAGTCAGAAGTTTTTTGGAAAATGGATGAGGTCCTGTGGATGGAATATAGGGCATTAGGTAAAAGGATAAAAGGACCTTGAGGGTATTAATCTCTAGATTACCACCTGTGCCACATGCTAGTGAGGGTATCAATAGGAGGATAGGGGAGATTAATGTGTGGCTGAGGAGGGTGCAGGAGACAGGGATTCAGATTTTTGGACCATTGGGATCTCTTCTAGGGCGAGGTGACGTACAAGAGATATGGTTTGCACCTGAAATAGAGAGGCTACAACATCTTTGTTAGTGCTACCTGGGAGGGTTTAAACTAGAATTGAAGGGGACTGAGAAGCAGAGCAGCAGGTCAGCAAATTAGGGGGTGGGGTATACAAATTGGAAATGTATAGATGAAGTTAAAGGGAACAAGAATGCAGGAGAAGTTACTGAAATCTCCAGAAGTAAAAGGACAGAAATGTTAAGGGATAATAGTGTAAGGTCAGGCAAAATGGGACTACTTTGACAAGAGTGGTGTTGAATCCACTACAGTATATGTAACCAAGTGGGTTAGTTTATAGCACAGTTAAAAATTGGTAGGTCAACATTGCGGGAATCACAAAGGCGTGGCTGTAAGAGGATCAGAGCTGGGAGCGGAACATCCAAGGATACACATTCTCTCAAAAAGACAGATGAGCGACAGACAAATTCAATCCTTAGCCAGGGTTGTCATAAGATCAGAAGGTGTAGAATCCTTGTGGGTAGGGTTAAGCAACTGAAAGGGTAAAAAGTCCCTGATGAGAAATATACACAGATATAACTGGAAAAATCAGGTTGGTACTGGATCTCAAGAGAGGAATTTGAAGAATGCATACGAGATGTTTGATTAAAACAGCTAGTGGTTGAGCCTAGTAGGGAAAGGACAATTCTGGTGTTGTGTAATATAACTATGGGGTTTAAGGTTAAGGACCCCTTAGGAGGTAGTGACCATAATAAAATAAAATGTAACTTGCAGTTTGAGAGGGAGAAGATTAAATCAGATGTGTCAGAATTGCTGTGGAGTAAAGGTAATTACAGAAGCATGAGGGAAGAGCTGGCTAACGTTGATAGGAAAGGGACAGCGAAGAAGCAAAAGCAGGAGTTTCTGGGAATAATTTGTGAGATGCAGGATCTTTTCATCCCAAAGAGGAAGAAAGATTCTATGGGAGAACAAGGCGACCCTGACTGACAAAGGAATTCAAAGGCAGCATATAAATAAAAGAGAAGGTGCATCATATTACAAAAATTAGCGGGAAGCTAGGGGATTGGGAAACTTTTAAAAATCAACGGAATCAACTAAATAGGCAATAAGGGGAGAAAAGATAAAAAATAAGACGTTAAGCCAGCCAAAATTAAAAAAATACCAAAAGTTTATTTAGATATATAAAGAGAGGCAAGCGTGGACATTGGACCACAGAAAAATGACGCTAGAGCAGTAGTAATGGGGAATAAAGAAATGGTGGATGAATTGAACACATTTTTGCATGGGCCTTCTCATCGTTATCGGAGATCAGGCTCACCACCACAGCGTCATCAGCAAACTTGATTATAGAGTTGGAGCTGAACCTAGCCACAGTCTTGTGTGTACAGGGAGTACAGTAGGGGGCTGAGGATGCAACCCTGGGGGGATCCTATGCTCAGGGTGAGGGACTTCGATGTATTTCCTCCCATCTTGACTATCTGGGGCCTGGCGGTGAGAAAGTCCAGGTCCTGGGCACATAGGGGGGTGTTGAGCCCCATTTCCAGCAGCTTCTCAACATGTCTGGTGGGGACTATCGTGTTGAAGGCTGAACTGAAGTCTATGAACAGCATCCTCACATAGCCCCCCTTCTGGCTCTCAAGGTGTGAGAGAGCGGTGTGCAGAACCTGGGAGACCGCATCGTCCGTGGATCTGTTCGGACGGTATGCAAATTGTAGTGGGTTCACGTTCCGAGGGAGGAAGGTGCAGATGTGTTTCTTAACCAGCCCCTCAAAGCATTTCATGACTACCGAGGTGAGGGCCACCGGACGGTAGTCATTCGGACAAGCTGGGGAGGCATTTTTTCGATCAGGTACAATGATGGATCTTTTGAAGCGGGCAGGGACCACTTGGCCAGGGAGAGGTTGAATATTGTAGTGAGCACCGGAGCTAGCTGCGTAGCACAAGACTTAAATACTCGCCCCGAGATGCCACCTGGGCCTACAGCTTTCCTCGTGTTCACCCGTGTCAGAGCCCTCCTCACGTCGTGCTCGGACAACGAGAATGTGTGCACGTCCCCAGCAATGGCCATCCCTTCAGCTTCGTTAACCAGCACGCTGACAGTGGTGTTGTTAGCCGGCAAACCTGGGGTGATGTTGCCCATCTCGAAACGAGCGTAGGAGGTCAGGTCATCAGCTAGGGAGGTGCCAGCACTTCCGGTTGAGGGGGGGGGGGGGGGGGGGCTGCTTCGTAGCCCCTGCCACAGGCGTCTGGTGTCCTGCTGCTCCATCTGTGACTCCTTCTTGTCCCTGTACCTCCTTTTTGCGTCCTTCACCGCCCTTGTAGACATCCATATTTCTGGATGCCGGGTCAGAGTTGTAGGCAGCGGTGCGAGCATTCAAGGCAACACGAACAGACCTGTCCACCCAGGGCTTTTGATTCGGAAAGGTGCTAACCCTTACCGTGGGGACGATGTTATCTGCTATTATTGCGATGAACCCTGTGACCACTTCCGTGAACTCACTGACATCACTGGAACTGCTTGGAATAGATTCCAGTCGACATCTGTCAGTGCATCTTGCAGCATGGCCTCTGACTGGTCGGACCACCGCTTTACTTCCCTCGTCACTGCCGCTTCCCGAACTATCCTGTTTATACTCCGGCAGCCCTCCATATCCCTGTGCCTATCTAAATGCTTCATAAATGCCACCACCTCAGGCAGCTCGTTCCAGGCACACACCACTCTTTCCCAAAAAAATAAACATGGCCTGCACATCTCTTTTAAACCTGCCCCCCTCATCTTAAAGCTATATGACTATTTAAAATTCAAACAGCTTTCAACCCCCTTGCTTGGTTACGAGAATGCTGCCAGGACTAGAGGTCTGACCTCGAGGGAGGGGTTGAGTAGGCTGGGACTATTCCTTTGCGCGCAGGAGGATGAGGGGGTGATCTTATAGAGGTGTATAAAATCATGAGAGGAATAGATCGGGTAGATGCCCAGAGTCTCTTGCACAGAGTAGGTGAATCGAGGACCAGAGGATATAGGTTCTTGAAAAGATCTAATAGGAATCTGAGGGGTCACTTTTTCTACACAAAGTGGTGGGTGTATGGACCAAGCTGCCAGAGGAGGTAGTTGAGGCAGGGACTATCCCAACATTTAAGAAACAGTTAGACAGGTACATGGATAGGACAGGTTTGGAGGGATATGGACTAAACGTGGACAGGTGGGACGAGTGTAGCTAGGACAGGTTGGCCAATGTGGGCAAGTTGGGTCAAAGAGCCTGTTTCCACACCTTATCACGTTATGACTATGGTGCACTTAGTTCAATATTACCAAGCGATGTGTGTCCTTCCATCAGCTTCACCTGTCTGCCACTCTCTCACTTCTTTAGCAATTACTCTAACAAGACTTTCAGACATCTGTCCAATATCCCCCCCACCCCTAGAATAGAAAGTATTTGTGGGCAATTAATTATAGGATTTATAGGAACTTTTTCCATGAGTACATATAAAATAATCCACACTTTTAAAATCACCCACGTTTGTGATCAACATGACTTTGTTGGTAAAAATGAAGATAGTAGCCTAACTTATTCATACACATTCCAATAAAAATACACTTTAATAGCAGAATTATGTGGAAAAGACATACATTATTGCCCGCAGAAATACATTCAAAACTATTTGATGTATTTTCATCAATATAACAAAAAACCTGATATATTCACAACAATTACCTCATTTTGTAACAAGGTCCCATTATGACAACTTCACCTGCATCAATAAAATAACAAAGCGTAACCTCCCCAAATTATGGGGATGTAAGTTTAGATATCCTGGATAGGCTGAAAACATACTTTTTTTAAAATTATGAAGCATTTAGATAAGAGTGAATTAACTGAAATGTACAATAGTTAACAGCATTAAATCAAAAGGCCACGGGTTTTGGGATCAGCAACAATCTCAGCAACAAAATAATCACAAGGAACACTTCTTCTTCTATGTACAACCTATGTTTATGCTTTGGAATAATCTGCCCAGTAGAGTATTAATTATTCAAAAGCAAAATAGATATAAAAGGAATTAAAAATGAAGGGAATAGTAAGATTGAAAATAGTGGGATTAACTAGACAAATTTGAAGAGGTAACAAATACTCTGTTGAAAATGCCATATACTATTATCCATACATGTTATTTTAACATTTTTTGAAACGACTCTTTCAAAATAACTTGAAGATTGCAGTTTCCCTATTTTGTTAGATCCTTCCGCTCATTCACAACACTCCCCACGGAAACTTAAAAGACCAGGCGCGGGATATTGACCATTTAGTTGTGGATACAGTATCCTATTTCAACAAATATTCTGATCCATGTGCAGGAATACCAGTCCCAACGTTAACGTTAATTGACTTCAAATCGAACAAAGCCCAAGTCGTACAGAAAAACGAAAATGTGATTTATTTATCTCTTTAGTCACACACAACCACAAAAGCCGAAATAAGCAAAGGATGTCCCGGCGCTTTGCCCATCAGGCTGGTTACCGGGGCAACGGCGGGCCTGCAGTCACCGGGTTCATTCCCGGTCGTGGCTCCGGCCAAAGGCGTCTTATTTTCCGGGGGGAGGGGGCGATAGGCGGTGAAACCAGTGCCGGGTGGACAACAGCTTCAGCCTCCCATTAAGTGGCGGTTCAAAGAGGCAGTAGCGAGCGGCGGGCGCCAGTGACCATGAAGCAGTGGAGGCGGTGTCCGGGAGCCGGCGAGGAGGGAACAGACGGACGGGCCCAATGTAGGAGATGGGTCGCCTCTCCCTCCCTCCCTGGGGAAGTCACCGCCGACAAAAGGGCCGCAAGAAACGGAGGGGAGCGGGGCTCAAGACTCACCCGTCACCAGCACGGCTTTCCCGGACGGCAGCTTGGAGCGAGAACGGGTGGACACTTCGCTCAGGATGGAGGACCTGAAAGACAAGGGATGGTTTGTCGGGCAGGACAGAACGCGGCTCGGGGATGGGGTGGGGGGTACGGAGAGCGGGCCGGGTCAGGCCAACCCTGCCACCGGCTGCTTACCACAAGTTGTTTTCTTCCTCATCCTCCTCGCCCTCTCCAGATGCCCCCCGCCGCCTCCGCTGCGGATCTCCCTGCCCGGCGCCTGCACATTTGCTTTGCGGCGGAGTCGATGCCGGGAGGTTAGCAGCTC
Source organism: Okamejei kenojei (assembly GCA_035221665.1). Classification (NCBI taxonomy): domain Eukaryota; kingdom Metazoa; phylum Chordata; class Chondrichthyes; order Rajiformes; family Rajidae; genus Okamejei; species Okamejei kenojei. Next base: position 108,811,689 of record CM069132.1, on the reverse strand, counting down.
GTCTCCGGGACTTGCTAGCCTCGATCGGCGCCATCTTCACGCACTGAGAGAAAGGGGGGAGAGACGGCGGCGGGAGGAGCCGGCAGACAGGGCGGGGTCAGGCCCGCCTCAGCTCGGGATAAAGAGGATGCCTCAGGCTAGAAAAGTCCGCACACAGCACCTCTGTTCCTGTCAGGGAGGTACCACAGTGACCGAGGGTTATATTACAGCAAGGACACGCGTTGTTTTTTGCTGACTGTATCTCAGCTTCAATGCTGCTGAAAGACTAGTCCGTGCCTTTGTTACCAACTGACTTGAATTTTCCATTATGCTTCTGCTCACTGAATGCCTACTGAAACACAGTCGTATTCCTCACTATTTCCTTGCTGAACTGGGCATTGATCTGGGTGTTAGAAACATAGAAAATTAGGTGGAGGAATTGGCCATTGGGCCCTTCGAGCCAACACTGCCATTCAATATGATCATCTCAAATCAGTTCCTGCTTTTTCCCTATATAACCATATAACAATTACAGCACGGAAACAGGCCCTCCCTTGATTCCTTTAGCCCCAAAGCTAAATCTAACTTTCTCCTGAAAACATCCAGTGAATTAGTCTCCACTATGGCAGAGAATTCCACAGATGAATGAATGAATACGTTTATTGGCCAAGTATTCACATACAAGGAATTTGCCTTGGTGCTCTGCCTGCAAGTGACATACAGTGACAGTTAGGAATGACACATAAAACATACATTAATAATAAAATATTATTGATTAAACATGTGAATTAAATAAAATACCAGAGTAAAAGCAGGCTACATATTTTTGGTTATTGAATAGAGCTACTACTCATGGAAAAAAAAGCTGTTTTTATGTCTGGCTGGTAGCTTTGGCAGTCTGGAGTCGCCTTCCGGAGGGAAGTGATTCAAAGAGTTTGTGGCCAGGGTGAGAGGGGTCAGATGATCTTACCCGCTCGCTTCCTGGCCCTTGCAGTGTATAGTTTGTCAATGGAGGGAAGGTTGCAGCCAATAACCTTCTCAGCTGATTGGACGATTCGCTGCAGCCTCCAGATGCCATGCTTGGTGGCTGAGCCAAATCTGACCATGATGGAGAAGGTGAGGACAGACTCTACGATGGTCGTTTAGAATTGCAGCATCATTGCCTGTGGCAGATTGTGTTTTCTCAGCTGCCGCAGGAAGTACATCCTTTGTTGTGCCTTTTTGACTGTGGAGTCGATGGTAGACCACTTAAGGTCCTTCGAGATGATGGTTCCCAGGAACTTAAAATACTCCACAGATGTGACTGGTGTTGTTGATGGTGAGTGGGGTATTGTGTATTCTGGAGTATTGTGTACAGTTTTGGTCCCCTAATTTGAGGAAGGACCCTTTGAGGAAGGACATTCTTGCTATTGAGGAAGTGCAGCGTAGGTTTACAAGGTTAATTCCCGGGATGGCGGGACTGTCATATGCTGAGAGAATGGAGCAGCTGGGCTTGTACACTCTGGAGGATGAGAGGATATCTCACTGAAACATATAAGATTGTTAAGGGTTTGGACACGCTAGAGGCAGGAAACATGTTCCCGATGTTGGGGGAGTCCAGAACCAGGGGCCACAGTTTAAGAATAAGGAGTAAGCTATTTAGAACTGAGAGTTGTGAGTCTGTGGAATTCTCTGCCTCAGAGGGTGGTGGATGCAGGTTCTCTGGATGCTTTCAAGAGAGGGATAGATAAGGCCCTTAAAAATAGCGGAGTCAGGGGATATCGGGAGAAGGCAGGAACGGGGTACTGATTGGGGATGATCAGCCATGATGAGATTGAATGGTGGTGCTGGCTCGAAGGGCCGAATGTCTTACTCCTGCACCTATTGTCTATTGTCTAACCCACGTTTCCTTAACTTGGATACCATACCATCAATAAAATGTTTGCATTACATGCCTGAATTGGTGATAATGTGATTTTTGGAACTAGAGAATCAAATAAAAATTACTTTGGAAGTTGACAAACAAGAAAAAAACTTTCTTGAAAAGTCTATGAAATAAAAAATCAGTTTAATGTAACCTCTATACAGCAATTGGATACTGTCATCTCTTAAAAACACATCTGCCACTTTAACTAGGGGTGGTCACTGGAAAGTGACAAGCAATTGCTTCAATTGACACTTGTACAATAATACTCTATTTAATCACTTTTGAAATACATTTGGACAGATATATTGATGGGAAGAGTTCGGAGGGCAATGAGCCAAATGCATGCAGATGGGATGAGCCCAATATGGTAACTTGGTCATATCGACAAAGAGCCTGTTTCCTTGCTGTAAAACTCTTATGACTCCAAACATTGTAACATTGTTTTTGTATTTTTACCTTGCAATAACATAAATAAACATATACCTATTAAAAAAAACCCTATATTTATGAAACTCTTGCAGGAAAGTAATAGCCCTGTCCCATGGTACGATTCATTCCAAGAGCTCTTCCGAGTTTGCCCTGATTCGAACTCGGAGATTTCTGGTAATGGCCACTTGTCGGTACTCGGGGCTCTCGTGGACATTTTTCAACATGTTGAAAAATCTTCACGAGTCTTCCCGTGCTTACCTGCCGTTAGTGAGTCTTCCCGAGTACCTGCCGTTAGCGTTACTAGCTGCTAAGTGACGTCCCCGAGCTCCGACGTACCCGCTACGTTCATTCTCTGTGCTTACCACGAGTTTTGATTTTTTTTTAACTCGGGAGAGCTCTTGGAATGTACTCGTACCGTGGGACAGGGCATTTACTTTGTTATTGCAAGTGTGAAGTTCTCTGGCCCTCACCCCCTTTATCTGATTGACACAATTGTTTTTATAATGCGATTTAATAGCAGAACTACCTTAACGACTTCATTTTGCACTGCTATCTTTGTATTATTCTGTTATTCTTGCGTTCACTGTTGTATTATCTATCTATCTATCTATCTGTCTGTCTGTCTGTCTATCTATCTATCTATCTATCTATCTATCTGTCTGTCTGTCTGTCTATCTATCTATCTATCTATCTATCTATCTATCTATCTATCTATCTATCTATCTATCTATCTATCTATCTATTCTACTGTTAAAAGTCTTGACTTGTTTATCTGTCTGTGATCTCAGGAGCTACGCCAAAACGGTACTCAATAAAGCAAAAATGTTTTTGCTGAATCTTACTCAGCTCTTTCCCGTGGTCATTTGTATCAGGTTTCTTCACATTTGATGTTATATTTCACGTTATTGATATATAACGTTTTTTAAAAGCCAACTTTGAGAATAATAACCGACTGTGAGAGTGAGACTTTTCTAGCAGCTTCCAGTGATTATGTCACAATGGCATCTCACACTCCTCCAATCACAATGGGATCTCATTTGCACAAGCTGCCGTGAATGTTCCGACAACTGAAAATGACATCACAATGTGATCTCTCCTGCCAATACACAAGCTATGAGAGTTGACGGAGTGGGGGATGGGAGGAGAAGAAATGTTATTTAAACATTGTCTTTAGTGGGAGAGTACGAAAGGGAAGAGGTGAGGGTAGGGAAAAGGGGACCCAAACGTCGAGTCCTTTCATTGGCTCCAGGAAGCGCTGACTGCCCACCCCCCACGTGGGAAGGATTGATTGGATCAAGGTAACGCCGACCCAAAAGTCGAGTCCATTCATTGGCTCCGGGAATCGCCGACTGCTTCCCCCCCCCCATCATGTGTAAAGGAGTGATTGGTTCAAGGGAGCGCCGACGCCGCCCCAAAAGTTGAGTCAATTAATTGGCTCCGGGAAGCGCCCACTGCCGCCCCCCTTGGGAAGGGTTGATTGGCTCAAGGGAGTGTCGATGCGACCCAAAAGTCGAGTCCATTCATTGGTTCCGGAGTTGCCGACTGCCCCCCCCCCCCATGTGGAAGGGTTGATTGGCTCAAGGTAGCGCCAACGCGGACCCAAAAGTCGAGTTAATTCTTTGGCTCTGGGAAGTGCCGACTGCCCACCGCACCCCACATAGGAAGGATTGATTGCGTTGGGGGAACAGGAGAGTGGTGGAAACGGGTTATGTTGGGGAAACAGGAGAGTGGTGAAATATTGTGTTGGGGAAACAGAGCCCAAATGGGTGGTGGGGTAGGGAGGGGAGAGGGGTTATGGAGGGTGGGAGGGAGTGACTGAGGGTAGGGAGTGACTGAGGGTAGGGGAAAGGAGAGGGAGAGGTGAAGGAGGAAGTGGCGGAGGGAAGGAGGTGAGGGGAGAGAAGAGGGAGGTTGAAGAGGAGGGGGAGTGTTGGGGATGAGGAGAAATGAGCCGCGCCTGTGCAGGTGGGGGCTATGGGTGAGTGGTGGAATATTGCGTTGGGCGAACGGGTTACGTTGGGGGAATGGGTGATGGAGGTGATTGGCTCTGGTGGGCGCCCGTCTCTGGGGTGAGAGCCAATGCTGCATTCGGGGACCAGCCCTCCCGTGTGACGTTACGACCACCCTCCCCTCGCATTGGGGACGGGGCCCAACGGGTCCCACTTGGTCTCATATATATTACTAAAAGTCTGTGATTGAGTGAGCTCAAGGAACTACACCAAAATGGTACACAATAGCGCATAAATATTTACACCACCTTACCCACCTTTGTCCCATGGTCGTTTGTATAAAGTTTAGTTCAGATTGATGTTATATTTCACAAGTTATGGACATTAAAACGTTTAAAAAAGCAAACTTTGAGAAGAATAACTGTGACTGCAGTGAGAGTTTTCTGGCAGTTGGAGCTGTGACGTCACAATGGCATCTCACAGTCCTCCAATCACAACAGGATCTCATTTACATACACTGCCGTAAACATTCTGCCCACCAACAATTACATCACAATGGGATCTCAGCTGCCACCCGACAGTGACAGAGACAGATATAGAGAGAGACAGAGACACATTTGGGGTTAGTGTGTGTGTGTGTGTGTGTGTGTGTGTGTGTGTGTGTGTGTGTGTGTGTGTGTGTGTGGGGGGGGGGGGGGGGGGTTAGTGTGTGTGTGGGGGTGAGCCCACAATGACATCACAACGGGATCAGCAGCTTCTACCTCAAGGGGGATAAGGAGGGAGTGACGTTTAAAAAAAACTGTTTTAATCAGATTCTTGGGGAGAGCTTTTTTCCTTTATTAAAACAAATTCCAGAATTCTCCTTGTTGGGGGGGGGGGGGGGGGGGGGGGGGATGAGATGGGGGAGACTTCCACAGGGAGGTTTTCATTGGGGGGAGGGGTGAAATAGGAAAGAGATTTCATTTCCAGAACTTTCCTGTGTGTGTGTGTGGGGGGGGGGGGGGGGGGGGGGGGGGGGGGGGGGGGGGGGGGGGGGGGGGGTGGGTGGGAATGGAAAACCAGTTTGAGAAAGATTTCAGCAGCGTGGCAGTTGAAGCTATGACGTCACAATGGGAATCTCACAGCCCTCCAGCCGACAATAATTTTTTTGTGGGGGGTAATGGGGGTGATTGGCTCCGGGGAGGAGAGGGGGGGGGGGTGTCTCTGGATTTCATTGTGGGGGGGAGGAATAGGGGAAATGATTGCCATTTTTGTCTTAAGAAAATAAAACGCCGCCCCCACTTGCCCTGCCCCTCCCGTGTTTACTTAAGAATTAAAATGGAGCCTCCACTTGCCCCCGTCTCTCCCGTGTTTACTTGACTGGCATCAAAATGACACCCCACGGATCTTCAGCGTGGCTTTTTCAGACCGGAGTGTCCCCATGGGGAGTGGGGGTTTTCACGTGGGAAGGATTAATTGCCATTTTTCAAAAAAAGATTCCAGAAGTTTCCTCCGATGCCACTCCCCCCCCATGTGGGAAGAATTTCCTTGTGGGGAGGTGGGAGGTCAAAACTGTGTCAAGATTGCAAAACACTTCTCATTTCAATGCTCGGTAGAATTAATGCTATTAAAATGATTTTCCTTCCTCAACTACTATACCTCTTTCAATCAATTCTGATATATCTCCCAAAATATTTCTTTAAAAAAGTCGACTCTATTGTAACAAGTTTTATTTGGGATTATAAGAATCACAGAATAGGCAAAAAACACTTATGTAAACCCAAGACGAATGGAGGATTAGTCTTACCAAATTTATTATTTTATTTCTGGGCAGTCAATGTCAAAAACATAAATTTCTGGTTGGAAGATATGGATCAACAACCAGACTGGTTATAGATGGAAAAGGAGGATTGTCTGCCCTTTTGAAATTGATCTGATTCTGTTAACTCCTACAAAATTGAATTAAAAAATCTATAGTGAAAATCCAATAATACATTGTGGTATTCGATAATAAGAAAGACATTAAAATTGGATAATTTCTCACTTTCTCTCCCTATTGCAAATAACCCTTCATTTAAACCTTCATTATTGGATAAAGGTTTTGCACAATGGAAAAATTATGGAATTAAAAAGATGGGACATCTGTATAGAAATGGTATGTTCCTCTTGTTTCAGGAGGTACAACAGAATTATGGATTACATTCAAATAATTGTTTTAGATATTTAAAACTTAAAGATTATGTTAAATCACATCCACAAGAATACAGAACTAGAGAGCCAGAGATTTTAGATAAATGTTTGAATAAACACCCCAATACAGTCAAATTAATATCTTACATTTATAATACTCTTTTAGCTAGTGAGATTCCGTCGATGGAATTATATAGACAAGCATGGGAAAATGAATTAGTTCAACCCATAACGAAAGATATTTGGGATGAAAGTCTACAACATATACATTAATGTTTGTTAAACGGCAGACATTCTTTAATACAATTTAAAGTACTACATAGATTGCATTATTCTAAAACAAAATTAAATAGAATTGTTCCTAATATCTCTCCTATCTGTGATAAATGTCAATATTCTGAGGCTAATTTAACCCATACCTTTGTAAGTTACATAAAAATTAAAACATTTTGGATGGATATTTTTATAATTATTTCCGTAGTGGTTAATACTCAACTGGAGCCCGATCCTAAATTAATAATATTAGGCATATCAGAACAATACCTAAAACTTACAATAAACCACATAAATTTCCTTGATTACAGCATAATAACTGGGAAAAGATTAATATTAAAATTTTGGAAAAACCCAGCAACCCCCACAATCAAAATGTGGATTATGGAGATGTCGGAGACCTTAAATCTGGAAAAAATTATATTTGTCTTAATTGACAAACCAGAATTATTTACTAGAATATGGTCTCCGTTCATAGATTATCTGAAGGGGTAGAATGGGCCGGCGCGGAAGCCTGACTGAAGCTTGAACCCAGGACTAGATGAATAGTTATGTTCTCTGACCTACAGACCTATCTCCTAAATTGTATTATCGATAGTTTATTCTATTTTTCTAATTTTCTTTTTTTTCGCTCTTTATTTTTTCTATCTATTGAAATAATAATAATTAGAGTCAATGTTAATATGTAACCGATAAATGAAGACCCCAGCTACATTGGTAGCAGGGTCCCTGGAACCCTGGATATTTAATATGTAACCGTTTAACAAAGTTCGTAGTGGTTTGGATTATGATATGTACATGCCTCTAATGAAAATTTAACTTTAAAAAAATAAAATAAATAATAAAAGACTTATGAGTGTTTAAAAAATCTTGAGATCTCCTGTCAATCACTGCCACAAAGGCCACGCCCCTTCCAGTGGGAGGGGGGAGGGACTATAAACCCGGAAGTGTGGTGGTGGCTCAGTCTGTCTGCAAGACGGCGAGGGAGAGGTCACGACTCTCTGTCTGAGCTCGGAAACTACAGAACACTGTGAGTATGCAATGTACTTGAATAAATGATTTGTTAGCCCTTAATGAAAATGAAATGAGTTGTTTGGTCTGCCCTATGCTTGAAACTGCAATGGCAATGGAAATGAAGTGAAAATGCAATGAGCTGTTTGGCTTGAGCCTGCCACGTGCTTGAAACTGCAATGGAAATGTAGTGGAAATGCAATGAGCTGCTTGGCTTGAGCCTGCCCTGTGCTTGAAAGTCAGTGGCAATGGAAATTAAGTAAAAATGCAATCAGCTGTTTGGTTTGAGCCTGCCCTGTGCTTGAAAGTGCAATGGCAATAGACAATGGAATAGGTGCAGGAGTAGGCCATCTGTCCCTTTGAGCCAGCACCGCCATTCAATGTGATCATGGCTGATCATCCCCAATCAGTACACTGTTCCAGCCTTCTCTCCATATCCATTGGCTCTGCTATTTTTAAGAGCCCTATCTAGCTCTCTCTTGAAAGCATCCAGAGAACCTGCCTCCACTGCCTCCACTGCCCTATGCGGCAGAGAATTCCACAGACTCACTGTGAGAAAAAGTGTTTCATCATCTCCGTTCTAAATGGCTTACTCCTTATTCTTAAACTGTGGCCTCTGGTTCTGTACTCCCCCAACATCGGGAACATGTTTCCTGCCTCTAGCATGTCCAAACCCTTATGAATCTTATATGTTTCAATGAGATCCCCTCTCATCCTTCTAAACTCCAGACTGTACAAGCCCAGCTGCTCCTTTCTCTCAGCATATGACAGTCCCTCCATCCCAGGAATTAACCTTGTAAACCTACACTGCACTCCCTCAATAGCAGGATTGTCCTTCCTCAAATTAGGGGACCAAAACTGCACACAATACTCCAGGTGTGGTCTCACTGGGCTCTGTACAACTGCAGAAAGATCTCTTTTCTCCTACATTCGATTCTTCTTGTTATAAAGGCCAACATGCCATTTGCTTTCTTCACTGCCTGCTGTACCTGCATGCTTACTTTCATAGACTGATGAACAAGGACCCCCAGATCCCGTTGTACTTCCCCTTTTCGCAACGTGACAACACTTAGATAGCAATCTGCCTTCCTGTTTTTGCTATCAAAGTGGATAACCTCACATTTATCCACATTAAACTTCATCTGCCATGCATCTGCCCACTCCCCCAGCCTGCCAAGTCACCCTGCATTCTCATAGCATCCTGCTCACAGTTCACACTGCCACCCAGTTTTGTGCCATCTGCAAATTTGCTAATGTTACTTTGAATCCCTTCATCCAAATCATTGATGTATATTGTAAATAGCTGCGGTCCCGGAAGTCTATCCAAGACCATTTCCTGCCAAATTTGGATTTACTTCAGTTCCTCCGTCACCCAGATCAGAGGATCTGGGGATGACGGAGGAACTGAAGTAAATCCAAATTTGGCAGGAAATGGTGATGGATAGATTTCCGGGACCGCAGCTATTTACAATATAGTAGTTTACTTCATATATCCAAGTATATGAAGTAAACTACTATATCAGGAAGATTGTTTGTTTTCCTTAGTGAAGACAGATCCAAAGTACCTGTTCAACTCATCTGACATTTCCTTGTTCCCCATAATAAATTCACCTTTTTCGGTATTCATGGCAATGGAAATGAAGTGAAAATGCAATCATCTGTTTGGCTTCAGCCTGCCCTGTGCTTGAAAGTGCAATGGCAATGGAAATTAAGTGAAAATGCAATCAGCTGTTTGGCTTGAGCCTGCCCTGTGCTTGAAAGTACCATTGGCAATGGAAGTGAAGTGAAAATGCAATGAGCTGTTTGGCTGGGCCTGCCCTGTGCTTGAAACTGCAATGCAATTGGAAATGAAATGAAATGAGTTGTTTGGCCTGCCAGAAACCACTAATTTTGGCCCACAATGCCCCTATTAGCCAAGAAAGCTGTCCCTTTTGCCCCAAATGCCCGTTTTAGCCCAAAATGCCCTTGCTAGGCCAGGAAAAGTCCTGAAAAAGTGCCTGTCCCTGAGATTGCACTCCGATTATTTTTTTAAAGAGCCCCTTCGGCCCATCAGGCCTGTACTAGCCTGGGAGTCCCTTCGGCTCATCAGTAAGTCTTCCCCCTGCAAGTATTAAACCTCACCCCAGTATTTTTCTCCCTCCCTTCATTTGCTCCCTGTGAGATCCAGGCCTGGATAGACTGGTGGAGAGGTGGAATATTGCATTGGGGAACCAGCCCTCCCGTGTGAACATGGGATATTCCATATATTACTAAAGCTCTCACCTTGTTTGTTTGTTTCTATATTTGTGTGCCGGTTTGTACCTATATTTGCACAAAAACGGTACACAGTAGTGATACATTTTTGGCTCGCCTTACTCGCCATTGTCCTGTGATGTCAATTAAACAAGTTTCATTCAGATTGCCATATTTTGCAAGTTATTGACATTTTGAAACTACAAAACTCACTTTAAAAAAACATTTTCCTTTTTGCCCTGCTTGTCATCAGCATTCCACCTCACAATGACGTCACAATGGGATCCAGAATTTCATTTACATTAAAAAAAACTCAATTTAAAAAAAAAATCGCGATTTTCATTGTGAGGGAGTGGGATAGGGGGAAGGTTTCATTTAAAATAAAACATCACGATTTTCACCGTGTGAGGGGGGTAGCTGAGGAGTGGGGGAGCAGGGGGATAGAGGGGAGAGTAAGGGGGAGAGGGATGGGAAAGTGGGGGATATATGAGGAGGGAGAATGTGGGAGGAGGAGGGGTTAGAGGGAGAGGAGGGGGAAGTGGGGAGGTTTGGAAGTGGAGGGAGGGTTGGGATAGGGAGGGAGCGGGGGAGCAGGGGGATAGAGAGTGGAGGGGGGTAGGGTGAGAGGGGTTATGGAAGGAGGGAAGGAGTGACTTGATGGTTATGGGAAAGGAGAGGGAGAGGTGAGGGAGGGAGGGGAGGAGGAGGTGGGGAAAAAGAGGGAGGGGAAGAGGAGGGGGAGGGAATGCTAGGGATGAGGGAGAATGGAGGAAGATAGGGGTAGGAAGATGGATCACAACGGGAACCCCTCACCCGCTCTAGCGCTGTTGGGGGCTATGGATGAGTGCTGTAATATTGGGTTGGGTGAACGAGGCCCAATGGGTCCTGCTTGGTCTAGTCCCGTTCCTTCCTTCCATCCATCCATCCATCCATCCATCCATCCATCCATCTGTCCATCCATTTCTAAACCTCTCATCTTGTTGCCAAAACGGCACACGATAGGGCTGCAACTTTTGGACCACCATACTCACCGTTGTCCTATGGTGTGTTTTATCAAAGTTTCGTTATGTTTTACAAGTTATTCCCATTTTTATCCTTACAAAATCCAGTTTGAGAAAGAATCACTTGAACTTGCAGTGGCAGTTGCAGTTGCAGTGGCAGTAAGCAACTATGATGTCACAATGGGATCTCCCTTACATAAACTGCCCCTATGCAGTGCTCCACCGACAATGACATCACAACAGGGTTTCATTTACATAAACTGCCCATCAACTGTTCCACCCGGTGCTATTTCCACCAAGAGATTTGTTACATTGTTGTAAGGAGAGGGAAGGAGGAGAAATGTTATTTAAACATGGTGTTTAGTGGGGGAGTGCAATAGGGGTGAGGTGAGGAGTGGGGGGGGGCAGGGGGATAGGGAGAGGAGGAGGGTAGGGAGGGGAGAGGGGTTATGGGAGGGAGGGAGTGACTGAGGGTAGGGGAAAGGAGAGCGGGAGAAGAGGTGAGGGGGGAGAGGGGAGAGAGAGGGAGGGTGAAGAGGAGGGGGAGGAGTGTATGAGCTGCGCCTGTTGGGTGCTATGGGTGAGTGGTGGAATATTGCATTGTGGGAACGGGTTGCATAGAAATATAGAAAATATGTGCAGGAGGATGCCATTCGGCCCTTCAAGCCAGCACCGCCATTCATTGCGATTATGGCTGTTCGCGCCAATCAATAACCCATGCCTGCCTTCTCCCCATATCCCTTGATTCCACTAGCCCCTAGAGCTCCATCTAACTCTCTCTAAAATCCATCCAGTGATTTGGCCTCCACTGCCCTCTGTGGCAGGGAATTCCACAAATTCACAACTCTCTGGGTGAAATCGTTTTTTCTCACCTCAGTCTTAAATGGCTTCCCCTTTATTCTAAGACTGTGGCCCCTGGTTCTGGACTCGCCCAACATTGGGAAACATTTTTTCCTGCATCTAGCTTGTCCAGTTCTTTTATAATTTTATATGTTTCTATAAGATGCCTCCTCATCCTTCTAAACTCGAGTGCATACATGCCTAGTCTTTTCAATCTTTCCTCATATGACAGTCCCGCCATCCCAGGGGTCTATCTCGTGAACCTTCGCTGCACTGCCTCAATCACAAGGATGTCCTTCCTCAAATTAGGAGACCAAAACTGTATGCAATACTCCAGATGTGGTCTTACCAGAGCCCTATACAACTGCAAAAGAACCTCTTTACTCCTATACTGAAATCTTCTTGTTATGAAGGCCAACATTCCATTACCCAGGTCTCGCTGCATCTCCCCTTTTCCTAATCGGTCACCATTCAAATAATAGTCTTACCTTCCTGTTTTTGCATCCATAGTGGATTTAGAACCTCACATTTTCCACATTATACTGATCAGCCATGCATTTTGGCCCACTCACCCCCCCACAACCCAGTCTATCCAAGTCATCCTGTAGCCCCTCGTAGCATCCTACCTCACAGCTAACACTGCCCCCAAGCTTCGTGTCAAATCCGCAAAACTTCGAGATTGTTGCATTTTAATTTTCCCTCGTCCAAATCATTAATGTATATTTGTAAATAGATGGGGGGTCCCAGAGCAATGAGCCTTTTGCGGCACCCATTAGCTATCCTCTAAATCCACAGGAACAAATGATCCTGATTATTGAACATAGGTAAATGGTCACCAATGCAATCCACCATTTCTAGGCCACCTCTGAGGATCCTTGGGGGTGCAGTTCATCAGCAGGCTCCCAGGTATTTTATCATACTTTCAAGTCCTTTAGCCAACCCATATACTATTTCTTCGCTAATGAAAAATTTATTTCAGTCCTCGACCCACTTAGATCCTCTGGTGCACCAAGAATTCTGGGTGGATTGTTTGTGTTCTTCCTTAGTGAGAAGGAACAGATCCGAAGTACCTAGTCAACTCTTCTTTTCTTGTTCAGGGTTGTCTTTGTCTTTTGGTTCGTGTTTTTATTCAAGTTTTGTTCAGATTGTGTTTATATTTTTAAGGGTTATTCACATTCTAAAACTTTACAAAACCCCCACTTTGATGAAAAATAAAAAATAAAAATTACTTGAGGTTGCAAGAGTCGGCTGATACAGCTATGACATCACTATGGGATCATTTACATAAACTGTCCCTGAATTGTGTGGGCACCTTGTCCTGCTTACATGTTGCAATTCCCAGTATGCTGAGTCCTTGGCAGGCAAGTTGCAATTGGTTTTTTCCCTGCCAGCAAGAAGCAAATTGGATTTTTGTTTTAAGTTTTTTAAAAAGAGGGGGAAAAAGGGGCGGGTGAATAGATGGAAATAAGCCGCCCCTGGGCAGTAGGGGGGCTATGGGTGAGTGGTGAGAATAGTTGTGTTTTGGAAAGGGTAGGAAAAGGGTTTTTGCCTTGGGGGGGGGCGGGGATTGGGGCGAATGGAACGTGACGTATGGTTGGAATATTGCAATGGTTAACAGTTTGTGTTTGTGGGGACCAGGCTTTCCCCATGGGTGGTGTATTTTGCTATGGGTGAGTGGTTGAATATGGGCATTGGCGGGGAATGGGGGGGCATGGAGAGGGGAAAGGGAAGGGAAGGGGAAGGGTGGGATGGGCCTCTCTTGCATTGGGGACAAACATGCCCTCCCTTGTTGTGACAGGGGACACACTTGGTCTTAGTATATTACTATACCTTCAAAATGTTTTTGTGATTCTGCTTGTCTGCGTGCTTGCGTGCTCACTTTCCGCTCATGTGCTCCCAGTTTACTACACCAAATGGTACATGATAGTGCAACCAATTTTTGGGACCACCTTACTCACAATTGTCCGTGTGGTGTAGGCTGTGTCCGGGTGGGTGGGTTTTTGTTTCAGAATTGATGGTATATTATACATTATCCACTTTTACATTATTTACAAAAATCCCACTTTGAGAAAAAGTCACTTGAACTTGCAGTTTGCAGTTGAGCAGCTATTATGACCATCACAATTGGAATCTTATTTACCATTAAATTGTTCATTAGCAGTGCTCACCTGACCAATGACATCACAATGGGACCTCATTTACATGAAAAAAAAGCAGCAGCTTCCACCTCACCAATGATGTCACGGGGAGTTAAAGTAGGGAGGGGAGGGAAGGAGAGAGGGGTTATCTGTATGGATGGAGGGGAAAGGGAGTGATGAGGGTAGTGGAGTGAGTAGGGTAGGGGAAAAAAATGGTTAGGGGAAAAAAAAAAGGAGAAGAAAAAAGGGAATGGAGGAGGAAGAGGTGAGGCTAGAAGAAGGGGAGGGGTGAATGTGATGAAGTGGGAGTGAAGTGAAGGAGATGAGGGGAGGAAAGATATGACCCTCACCTGTTGCGAGTGGGGGCAGATGGGAGTGTGGTGGTTGATTATTCGTGGGGGAAAGGTTGTGTTGGGGGAACAGGTGTAGTCAGCGTGGGAAACGGGTTTAGCGTTGGTGGGCGCTTTTCTCCCCCCCCCCTTCTTACCCCCCCCGGGCCTACTCTGTACGCCCGCTCCCCCCCGACTTACCGT